>JAPMNP010725300.1:0-15088 GCA_029874935.1 Atherina boyeri
GGTCTTTCATTCAAAAACTCACTAACGGTCTCAGCTTTCTGTGATGCCACGAAAATCGTCTGTACAACCTTTAAACCCTTTTTGGCAGCTTAAGGTCTTACTGGGAATATCATTCTTTTGGGAGATATGTTCGAGCCCCATTAGGTCAAATAGGGAGTGTAAGTGCACAGTCATTTTCAGGTCTCTCATGAGATACTGCACAAGATCAAAGTCTGAAATTTTGGGTGGGTCACCTTAAGACTTCCAGAGATTTACTGAAGCCAGTCTTGAGTTTTATTAGTCGTTTCATTTGGGGTATGGTCTTCTTTTCAACTGCTGCCTGAGCCCAAGATCCCAAGCACTTTTTTTCACACAAGGTGTTTGCTGCAATCATCATCTCTAACACCAAATACCTGTGGGATAGCGGCCCTCGGTGACCACCTTTGGACATCCGTGGCTAAACAAAACATTTTGTCCATGATCTTTAATTTTGAGAGGCCAGCCAGATCCAGGAATTTGTAGGTGGTTCCAAACTTATCCCCCTTTAGAGAACAACTAAGGCTACAACGTTTTTGGATTCTTAATGCTACTCTTTTTTTTGTGTAGGCATCTCAAGATTTATGCTTTGACACAATCTTGTCTTGCAGATCTGTTATTTTTACTCTGACAGCAGCAGCTGGGAGACTTTACACAGACGGATTTGCACATGTCTTCATTAGCTTTCAACAAATCAGGTTAGGCAAAGGTGGTCTCTAGTTAGCCTGCAAGTATTTCTAGAACCACTGACCAGAGAAAGATACAGTTTTAGCATACAGATACAGTTCAGTTTTTTTAATTATTGTAAAGTATTTTTAAAATTGTAATAGCTTTGGCAAAATTATGAACATACATTCATGCCAATAAAGCTTTTTGAAATTTAAATTGATACAAATAATTCTGCTGCAAATGCCATTATCAAAAGTCTGAATACTTACAGGTTTGCGTGTTAATTAGACTTTGTCATTTGGTTTCTTGTTGGCAGCTTTTCTATTAATCACAGGTCTCCAGGTAACTTTAATCTCAGTTATTCCCACCACTAACCACCTGCTCCTTATTCTAACTGCTGGAGGTAGGTGATGTTTGTATTCATGTTGTATTCTGTGGCTGGTCTTTGTCACAAAATTATGAAGCGGATATGTCTCACAAGATTTTCGGACAACATTAGGTACTATGGTGAGCACAAAATACATTTTTTGCAGTGGTTTAATTATTGTGTGGGCAAAAAATAACAGTAAATAGTTTTAAAAAACTACACGAAGAATCTTCAGAGCATTTTTGACCTACTTAATCCCATTTTGATCGAAGGGGGAAAAAAAGGCTTTGCTTATCAATTCAGATTGTTCGATTAAAAACAAACTACCAATAACCACTTCTCTTTTTGTCCATTTCTGAAAAGAAAATCTGATGACCCAAAAACACACAACACCCTTCCTCCCATTTTCTAACTTTGCTAGTGAATCAAAAGAAAGTGAATCATGCTCTCATCTCATTGGGGCTTGACGTAAGTAAGTCTTTATGTAAGTTTGAGTCAGTTTCTGCCGTCTCACCTGCAACTTGTTCAAAATGCAGCTGCTCAACTCTCACCAGGCTCATGTGAACATGATCATATCCCAACAATTTTAGCTTCTTTCCACCAGTTCCCAGACCATTTTAGAGTGGACATTTTTAAATGTTTGATGGGCTAGCCTGTTATCTTTCCAACTTTTTAACTGGACCCACTCCTTCCAGCTCAGCTGATCAAAAGTACCTGGTTGTTCTGAGGTCCAGGTTTAAACAAAAACAAAGGGTCCATTTTCACTGCAGGGAGAAGTGACTCAAATCTGACCTTTTTTTGCCCATATGTGATCCATATTTGATCTTTTTATTACAGTCTGCACAGCACAAATTCCATTATTCAAAATCCGACCAGAGGTGACAGCTTTTTCTGTCATTGGACCCAAACTGAACTACCTTCTCCTCCACATCAGAACATCACCAACAGTGGACATTTTTAAAAACTCATTTAAAAACCCATCTTTATTATTTGGCCTTTAATTTAGACTGAGCCTTTACATTTAGTCATCTATGTTGTTTTCTTTTATTTAATCTATGTTGTGATGTGCTCATTTTTAAGTTGTGCAACACTTTGCTCGACATTAAACAAGCTTGTAAATAGACTTGACATCCATAGTGTCCATCACTGGTTTATCTCCTGCCTGGTTTCTTGGTGTAAACTGGTTTGTTTTTTCTCCTTTTTTGACAAATTAACAAAAAATTAAGATATTAAATACACTTAAAAATGTGTGCAAAACCTGAAAGAGTCTGAAACTTTCTGCATACACTGTGCTGAAACCAGTGACATAATATGAATTAATATCTTCCTTTCCCAACCATCCAACTAAATTTCATTTCTTGAAATGATGAATGCAATCATTTGTCTGCTTGAGTCTGGCTCATCCCTGCTGTTGAAAGCTCAGCCTGCACCACAGGAAGAAAGGCACTGTCAACACATCTCATTTACACTCCAGTATCAGGTCGCACTGCAAGAACGCAAACTGTGCAATCATGTGACACACACATATGCATGCATACATACATACATACACACATACAGACACACATGTTTATGGACAATGAAACTGAAGCTGTTGAACTAATTCCCCGTTAAAAGCAAAAACACTTCAAACAAACAGTGGACAGCCTCATACTGTACATGTCCACAAACACTCTGAGGGAGTTTCATCATCCCCTTGTGCTTTGAGAACTCAAGCTCTGAGAAATGGATTATTTTCTCTGCCTCTCTGTGGATGATCTTATCCTGTTGAGAAGCCAAGTTGGGTCTGAGAGTATGTGAGAATGCCGGGCCTGTAGTCCACTGATACAGTACTTTCTGTGCTGATCTACAAAAACCTACCAGAGTGAGGACGCGCTCAGATGAGAGAGAAGAAATGATTTTCTCTCTGGTCACCTACCAGGGGGGTATAAAGGTTCAATATGTGAGGGGGGTCTTAAGGTGCCTGCTTTTTCTCCTTGCCCTCCCCCCCACATTTTCTTGCTCTCTCTCAGGAAAGACAAAGTCAACAGAGTCTTACTCAGTGATCCAGGGAAACTTTTACGCTACAACTTCTTCATTAATTTTTCATTTTACCATCAAAACTCTTCATCTAAATAAATCCAGAAGTGAGCAGCCACTAAGGATCAGGAATTTGATTGGTTTTTTTTTTTACAGATGAATAGAAAGAAACCATAACGATAAGATTTAAATGCATGACAACTAGGGTGTGTGCATGTATCTGAGTGTGTGACCTCCTCCATATAACAACCTGCCTGCAAAGAGAGGACCTTCTTTACCTCACATTTTATAGGAGCTAAGGGACCACACCACCCCTCCCTTTTAAAACTCCCTTTTCTGCCAGATGTTAACCTGAACATTACGCCTGTATGTCAGTGTGTACTACACCCATTAACTCTGCGAGTAAGAGGGCAGCATAAAGGTGAGCGTGCACGAAGGGCAGGGTAGGCTTGTGTGTGTGACTGCTTTATTTTTTTGCATGCCTTTACATATTTTTATCCCTCGCTGCTTCGGCCCCCTTTGCTTCATTAACGAACAACAAAACGTTTTGGAGAAAAGCAGCGTGTGTGCGAGGGGGAGCATGTGTGTTTGTGCGAGTGCGTGTCACGCAGCCAACATGTGGTTCAGATTTCCTCTGTGGCCACATGGGCAAATATACGGCGAGGTGGAGAGCCTGGATCTCAGTAGGAGGCGCTGTGGTCCTGCTCCAAAACACCGCAATGCCAACACATGCTTCTCCTTAGGCATAGAAAAATCTACATATGATGCCTTTATGTGACGCAAATGTTTGTGTTTAATTTTCAGTGCATTGTATGAAATTGTTTTATGCTTCGCTGGAAACAATACATCATGTGAATCTGTGGCATTCAGGATCTTACCCATGCTCATCTTAACTGGCAGCTTCTCCTTGCTGGCTGCCTCCACCAGGTGCCGACGAACCTCCAACACCCCCTCTTTATGTTTACTGGTCAGCATCGCCTCCCACAGTGACCTTGCTGCAGCTGGCCTGATGGGTAGAACAATCAAAGTGAGTCTAGTACTGAGGAGGGTTAAAAAAAACAACAACCTGCTATAGAGGTTGATTTTTAGTACAAGCAGGCTGAGCAACTGTTGCTTTTCCTGTTTGTTTATTCAGATTACACAAACCTCAGAGTACAATCATGAAAGGACAGCACGGACGTGATTGGACGTTTGTTTTGCTGATAGTGTGTGGCTGCTTGGCAAGGAAGGTGAAGACTCCCCAATGGGACGCCTCACAGGAAAAAGCAGAAATTAGCAGAGGGAACATTAGGAATGTTCTCAATCCACCTAAAATGCATGTGTGTGCCAACATTCCTAAGGACAGATCGGTGCTGTCCTTACATCAGAGGCAAAGCGTAAGAGTCTGGAGACTGAGGCTCCTTTCGGTGCCATCGTAGGGCACATCTCAGTCCCTCATCTCATTATCCGCTAGGTTAAAAAACACACTGATCCGCATCTCTAATGGGAGAGAGACAGCAAGGCCTGTGTATTAGACTATAACCATCTGCTGCCAGCAGAAACAGCTTCAAGTGTTTTGCGCAAAATAATCAAATGTGGTCGCAGAGGAGCTTCATTGTCATTAAATTAGAGGATAATGGCAATTTCTGTTGAAAGTGGCCTCTGGATCTGACTTCAAGCTACACACAGATTTTATATCTTGGTCTAAATTGGTCTCGTTTCATAATACTTCCCCGATCAAAGGCACTTATACTTTAGTGCTTGGTTAAAAGGGCACATAGAGCTCAAATGTCTGCCCTTGCTTTTTGACGGCTAGACAGACAAGTGGACGTGATCTCTGTCCTCTCACAAGGAAGAGAGACAAAAGAAAAGTATGGACCAAGGACAGAAACAGAGAGAGGGGAGTTAGGTGGGACATCTTTGACAAATCCACTGTTTTTCTTTTCTGTCTTTTTTTTTTCTTTCTAAAAGCGTTTTTCTTCTCTCGCCTTTTCTCCTTTCTAACTGCTGCCATGTGTTTAATATCAGATGTAATCTGTTCCAGACCTTGGGCTGGGGCTAGTTGGGGAGGAGTGGGGCTCATACTGGGACGCCCGCCATCTTCACACTAGAAATAAGACCTGCAATCACAACTCAGTGCAAGACAAGTTTGGTTTCATGATAAGATTGATGCATGTTAGAAGAAAAAGAAAAAAAAAAGAACACAGAATAAATCAGGTTTTTAATGACTGTTTGCTCAGGTTGTAATTAAACCCTAAATATGAGTTAGAGCACTGCAGCTATTGGTCAAGAGCTGTGACAGGGGGCCATTTCTGGAAAACGCCTCTATATCTTTTGGAAAAACACCTCCCATACACTTGATGATGTATTAGAACGTCTACAATTACACAAATCATGAAATCCCACATGCTTGCAATGGCTGAAATACCAATAGTGTGACTTGACCGGTCCATATGCAGGCAGCAATGAGTGGGTTTGTGTCTGAGGACGTGTATACATGCATTTTGCTGTGTTTGCACACAACCTTGCATATCTGTGTGTGTTCTTGGAAGCTGGAGGGGTTTCGGAAAAGTGTGGATGAAATATGGTTCTCATTTGGCTTTTTGCCCACCCAACCCCTCCCCCCTCTTTTCCAACCCTACCGCCGGCCCAATCCCTTGTTGCCTTCTCTGGGTCGTTTGGTCAGACGAAAGGTGGGGGTGTGAGCTCGGTTTATATTGGCAGGGTGTGAGACAGGCTCCATAACCAGCCAAAGACCTTGTTGAGTAACAACTCTACTATGGAGTAGGGGTGGGTGGGCGGTGTGGGAATCTGGGATGCGTGTGTTCGGTTATCTGCCTGGCTGAGTGTGGAGAGCAGAGTGGGCCTCATTAATGAGCGGGGAAAAGCTGCTCCAATGAAAACTGTAGGGGGCACTCTTGCACTTGACTAATGTTTTTGCCATGTTGGACATCCTCTATGTTTTGCTTTGACAGGCTGAGCGGGTGTGTTTGGAGAATTTGGACAAACTAAAATCTCACAAGATGTGTAATGAGTTACATACCATTAAAAGGTAGTTAAGAATCAAATGTTGGAACTTAAAAAAGGACAATGTGTTTACTACGTTAACAAATGAACACATGTGTGCTCATTAAAGTGCCACCTACCAGCCCGAGATCATTAGTGACTTGGGGTGAAGAACAGGGGAGGAGGGGGGCAGGATTCCTGGAAGTGGATGATGCAGGACAAAAAAATGGCTAAAATCATTCTGACGCATGATTTCTTCAATTTACTCCCCATCCTGTAGCCCCTTCAAAATCCAGTCAAGCTTGTGCAAGTTTATTTATTCAATATGAGTCTCTCTTACACATGGAGTAAGTTTGCACTGTAACATTCAGTATCCATGACATGATTCAGCCGTGAGTCATTTCGCTTATGCATACCATCGGTGAGGGGTCAGTTCACCCAGTTCGCTTAAAACAGGTTAAGAAACTATACTATTTCTCGATAAGCTCCTGGGATTTCAGCTGCCCTTCCAACATATGAAAGGTGTGAATTATTTTTAGTTGGAAGTTCTCAGTACCTTAGTAGAAGTAAAATAACTGTTTTGTTTCACAGAAGTATCCTTTACTCTCCAGTCAAAATACTGTTAAAATTTTCCTTGTAAGCATTTCCAACCCGAAAAGGTTTCAGGACCATAAATTAGAATGAATCATATTCAGTTGTCTTGGAAAAAGAGGGTATATAAAACATAAAAACTCCGGAAACTGAAATGATACCATCATCATTAAATCCATCAAAAGAAAATTCAGTAGTCTTTAAAGTCAGATTTGCAGTTAAACATGTTACATGTGTTACACAACAGTGTAAAACAGTTTTGTTTAGTTTTTTATTCGGGATTTTTAGGGCATGTCTGAATTCAGAGCTCCATGCAGTGGGGAGGAATGTGTATTAAGGTTAGCTAAAGCCGACCCCATCCCTGGCAATGCAATGTTGAAAATAGGCCAGCTACAATACATTAGCATCTGATGAGCTAATGTCACCAAACCACGTATCTAACAGCCAACCAACTACTCTGCCTCTCATAGGAAAACACCGCCCCTGGACGCCAGGATATGCAGAGTTTGGTTGCTTTCTTAAACTGACAAAGAATTATGAGGATAAGAAAAACTGGGTTAACTTTGTGAAAAGCAAAGTAGGAATGCAGCCCTGCAGATATTCAAGAAGCTGCACACCACTTAATAATCTGATTTATACTGTGGATTGAGGGGCCAAGCAATCAATGTTGTACTAAGGTTGTTAGAGAACTGTATCTTTATAAGAGATAGGCACTGTGGATTACTTGCATCAAGTAGTATCAGATTACTGATAAGCTAATATCAGTTTGAGAATGAGTGCAGTAAGATAGATTTCCGTGACAGTGATGGTGAGTTGAGGATCCCAACCAACATCCACCACCTTTTCACCTAATAGTTTTTCAAACTTTTACCAGAGACAGCTGGGATTAACAGATACAGAATTGCAACTGCTGGACTAAACTGGACCCCCAGCAGGACATACCTTCCATGAAAATGTAAGTTGCGAAATTTAGCTATGCTATCAACTTTGTCCACAACTGGAAGGTGGCCAAAATATTTAACATGTGTATAGAGGATTATTGATTTTAAATGAGTATTTTGGTTCAGTAAAAAAAACAAATAAACCAGAGTAAATCCAAAATAATCATCCCCAAACTGCACAATTCAAACAATCTGTTTTCACAATTTATGAATCAAAGTCTGCTGTTCTCACACTTTCATGTACAGTGTCATAAACACAGCAGAAGCAACTAGCTGAATTTGGATTTAAAATGTAAAAATGTTCACCTAACCACATACATTTGACCTCTAAGCTACCACATCAGTTTCAGACAATAGCAAACATGGCAACGGTGGAGGAGATCACGATAATGTTCATTATGTTCATAGACATAAAAAGAGAGCACAGTAGACGGCAGTGGTCTGTGTAGCCAGTAAATACATCACGGCTTCTTCCTTCTTTGTTCCTTTTGCTGGTCACACTGTAGCTATACTGCGCGGCACTGCCCCTGTGGTTTCAGGTGGTACTGCTCCACTGGCTTTGTCAGGGTTCGCATCTGCTAGAGCCCTGGAAACGGACCAAAATATATGGGTATGGACAAAAGTCTTTGTATCCATCCTTAGCGTCGTGTATAAATAGGCCTAAAGATGATGAATCCTCAGCAAGATATACAATTTTATGGAGCTCAAGTTGTATAATCTATCAATGCTCATAACTTTGTCCACAGCGGTTTCTAATACATCAAATTCTCTCCATGTAGCTGAACAATTTTGGTGCAGAAAAAATAAAGGCTAACTGACCTCTAGCAACTGCCCAAATTGCTCAAGCTAATTTTATTTCATTCATTCATTTTTGCTGAACAAATCACCCCTCAGCTCCCATTCTGGAAAAGTAAGCTTGGCTACTGGGCAAGTAAAACATACCAGTACTTTGCTGGAAGGATGATTAGTTGAAGTAGCTTAATGTCAAGACCCACATATGCAGTGTACTGTAATACTGCAGACGTGTGCCCAATCAGTTACACCCCTTGGTGAATTAATTCATGGGAGTGTGTTTAACGAGGCCCCCCCCCAAAAAAAATAAAAAAAATAATACACTGTTGGTTTCCAGTTAACATCCTCATGGAGCACAGGACAGAACATGAGAGAGAAAGGGAGGATGGTGGAGTAAAACCAGACCTGGCCTTGAGTGTATGTGTGTTCTGGCAAGAGGGACAAATGACCCAGCGAGTTTGTGCAGGGAAAAAGACAGAGAGGAGTTCTGCAGGAAGTGAGGAAGCAAACAAAGAGGGGCATGAAAATAAAGAGATTAGAAGGTCCAGTTTTCATTCATTGAGGGGCAATTCTGTAAACATACTTTTACTAACTAAAAATGTCAAAGACGGAATAGCTTGCAGTGTTTGAGAGAACTGCAGCTTGTGGATGAATCCTGCAGCTTCAAAGTAAACTGAATCAAATTTGATAAATATCCTAAAGTGTTGTTATCTGACTGTGTGCTGCTTGGTGCCTGAATGCGAAAAGTAAAAATCAAAGAACAAACAACCCCCCACCAACAAAAAAACAAACAAAAAACTGTAGATGTGTGTGGGTATATGAAAAAAATGATTTCACAAGACATTTGCAGCCTGCTCTCAATCTCTGCTAGATGCCCCGCATCACAGCTGCTTTAAATTTTCCTGGACAATAGCAGATGAAATTCCTAATATTAATTAATACTTGACCAAATCCATTTAACACATGAAAAAAATACAGTGCAGTAAAAAGGAATATCAGTATGCATCTCTCAAATGCATCTATGAAATGATGGGGGGTTATAATTAGAAAAGTCTCTGCAGAAGAAAATCAAAGGATCGGGATGGGGGGAGTGAAGAAGTCATCTTCTTCGACTTCTCATGTGTCTTGGCTACTTTACCATTTCAACTAAAAGTCAGCAGTAGGCATCCTTTGAAGAAGAGGGGCTGGAGGAAGTAAAGCACCATCTTTGGGGTCATTTTATCAACTTGATGAATAAATCCACACACAACTCTGCCAAAAAACAGAAAGTGTGTTCTGCAGTGAAAATCCAAACACGGGGCAGAGAGACAGCATACAAGACAGAATAGGTTATGTTATCTTAGTCTGGATGGGAACATGGAGTACAAGCTGTTCAGGTGAAAGTAATCTACTTGATTTATGTACTGAGGGTTTCAGCTGGAGAAACTTTCCACTGTGAAAGAGAAAGCAGAGGTGGGCAGTGAATGAGACAAACAACATCAGAGGGGACCTGGGGACGCTTCAGCTCACTGATGCGGCTGAATCTCTGCATCTCTAAATGAGATATTTCCACATATGTGAAATTTATTAGCAAATAGCAGCAGCGGTTACAAAAAAGCTGATAAAATGTTACATCAAATTAAACTGTCCTTACAAACAGATGGCTGAGGCTCAGACTGAAAATGTGAAAGGGTAACAGAACATTCCTAAGAGAGCTTCTCTCTGACTAGTTTAGTTTGATCTGCACTCTATATTGCTATGATAAACTGGTTTCCACTCTCTTGAGATGAAAAAACAATTTTCCTCGTCTATGCCTACAAGTCTTTTCTTCCAGCACACATTCTGAATGAACACTGGTGATTCATTTCCCCACAGACCAGGTATATGTGCAGAGGAAGTGCCCCTTAGCCCCATGGTGTGCACCTTTGTAAAGATTGCATTTATTTGTCTCTTCTGGCTGGTTTTAAAGTACGGCGACTTTTGTCCGGTGAAACTGCCTTTGAGTGAAGCGCTCAGGAGTTGACAAATGCATCACATCACACACACACCAATGACGAGATCAAAACCAACTTTCTTCATAGTAAATTTAGTTTATGTTTAGTTTAAAGAAAAAAAAAAACATGTATATGCTACAAAGAAAACAGCAACACCTACTAACATACACCTTTAAAAAGGTATGGCGGAGGATCTTTTAATGTGCCACTAAGTTTCACAGACGCATTGCAAAAAAAAAATCCCAATGTTCAGCCGTGGTTGTCATTTGCGTTGCCAGAGCCATTTTACCGGAGCAGTGCCCCAGTGAAGTGGTGAGCTCAGGTGAGCAGCACCTGTCCTCTTTTTGGATTCTTAGGATTTGGTCACCCTAAATTACATATACATTTATCTCAATTTGTTAACCATTTCTTGAAGATATTTAAACCCTTCACCTTCAATTATTATTTACATTCCAGTAGCCTAATCAAGGCAAGCAAACACACTCCAATGGAAAGTCATTACATTCAAATAGATGATTTAAAATTGCTGTCGTTATACATCATACGTTTACATACATCATATCACTTTACTATTTCTATAAGGTATTTAAATCCATGGGTGCGTTCCAAAACCCTAAAACTGCACCCTTTTAAGTCATCTACTTAGTGATCAAGTCATCGAGTGCCGTTTCCAAAACAAAAATTAGATTACTTTCTGTCTTCTGAGGTGACTTCAGAATTTGAATTAACGGTCAAATCTGAAGGCAGCATCGATGCACACTTCAAGCTGCCCATAATGCTTTGCCACACCACCGGACTCAGCAAAACGTATCAAGATGTTGGCTGAAATGGCTCCGATTTCCACCCCAGTTTTGTTTGTTTTTAATTGTATACAAATGTAAATACATAAGTTTTAAACTAATTTCGTCGATCTGATATATCTGTTAGAACCGGAGTGCAGCACGTATTTGCGTGATGACGTCACAGAACAAACACTCAATGCAGCCGTTGAAGTCATCCTTTAACTCAACTACTTAGGCAGCTGACTTATTAGGCATGGAGTCAGCGAGTCAGGTGACTAGGTTTTGGAACGCCCCCCTTGTCAATCTTCATTACTTACATTCAAATACTCAAGGCAAGCAATAAAGTCATTACATTCAAATAAGTTGAACAATTTTTAAATCACCTATCAAACATATTACAAGTATCCTTTTAATGTATTTTGGTTGTCAGTGCATCGGAACGTTCAACGACATGTAGCACAGCACAGCATTTTAAGCTAATCAGAGATCAAACTCAAGACGCACTACTCATATGTTTCTGTTTGACACTGGCCAAGTGCCCATGAAGGAGGTGACCGCCTCTGAGCCAATCAAATCGCCAAATTGACCTCAACGTTCCAAACCCAGTTGGTGCCACTCTCTCCATTAAGGGCGCTAGGCTCCACCAACCCCACCTGTTTTCGACACTTCTTTGACATAAACAGATGTAGACGATGGGCAAATGAATGGATGAGTTATCCATCTGTTCAATTTAAGAGAGGAGGAACTTTACCTGCAGGTAAGTGGGGACTACAGCCTGTTTTGGTGCATTTTGCAAGAACTTAGCATGATTTTGATCGTTTGCAATTCTCAAGCTTCCTTTGGGGACATTTATGCCCCTTTTCCACAGCACATTTCCATAACGCTTCCAAACGGCACAGCGCACTTTATTTGTGTTTCCACTGGGGGTGAGACCCAGGACCCGCTACGATTTTTCGCACCCGTTTCAGAGGTGGCTCTAACCGACACAAACGTGACGTAACAGACTGCTGTCCACAGATTGACCAGAGGAAATTGTCGTCATACATGCGACGAAGCTTGGGATAATAACCAAGGGGGCAGGCTAACGTTCGGAGCCGGAAGCCAGCATGGGGGGATCTGATGCTACCTAGTGGACCAGGTCCACTTTGCCTTCCATTGAACTCCATTCATTTTGGCACCACTTTGACATCAAATAACTTTACAGCTAATTGCATAAACATTTTTCCAAAATCAATGCTAACATAGCATAATTTACTAATGAACATGCGCACAGGAGTCACGTGAGTCAGACTCGGTCAGACCATTGGCTCAGACTCGGTCAGACTACGTGTCTTCGTCACATCGACGTCCCCTGAGCATGCGCAGAAGGCTTAGAAGACCAACAGGAAACGGTTGGAAATTGGCTTTGAGGGTCCCTGTTGATTTCTACGTGATGCCGCAGTCCATTTCTTCTACTGTCTTTGATAATAACCCGTCATGTGTGAAAAACCCAACAGCCTCGCCTCTTCTGGACATTTCTGGCTCTGTCTTTTGTTATTTTGGTGACTAAAAGCCACAGAGCAAACAACAAAAGCAGTAATGCCTCAATGTCATCCAATGCTTCCATTGTTGTATTTACTTTACTGAACAGACGTGGCAGTATGTATGTTGTCTAAAAACGACGTAACGGCAGCAGTGTTGGTAATAACGCTGTTTAAAATAACGCCGTAATATAACGCCATAATTTTTTTCAGGAACGGGCTAATCTAACAAATTACTTTTTCTGCCGTTACAACGCCGTTTCCATTATTGTACATTAAATGCGATGCGTTACAATAATGAAATGGTTGACTCTGTGTAATTCGAAAGCACCGGAGTCTTTAATGTGCGAAGCCCCACAAAGAGATACGCTATTCTGATTGGCTAAGGCAGTCATGTGTTTCGTGGTAGCCAATCGGAGCCAGTGTTTTTATACACAAGCCGGGAGATGCACGCCGCTCATGCACAATCAAACACCAAACAGATTCAATGAAGCAGGTGAGTCCGGAGCAATCCGAGGAAAAGTTGCCATTTTCAAGGTGAAGATATAAGCCCTGCTTCAAATGCAGCAGCCTAAGGTCAAAGGCAAAAACGTGCATGTAAAGTGTAGCTACATTATGTCTAAGAGATGTGATGGACATATCTGGTCGAGAGGGTAAACATCCTGCCAGACAACCAATCACTAAACCAGCTGATTCAGCACAGCTCCTCTGCAGGTATGAGCAGATGCAGAAACATTTTACTTCATGGCACCTGGATTGTCCACCTCTGTCCAGGAGAGAATACTTTGTCCACATCCATAGCAACCATTGTTTAAAATGTTACATTAAAATAGTCATTAATTATAGTTACTCACTACTTGTACGAGTACAGTCTGTTCTACTCATTTCAACTGACGTGAAAACTAATCAGAAAATCTAAATACTTTGACATATAGAAACTTTTTTTTTAACAGTAACGCAAATAGTTACTGTCTCTGGTAATTAGTTACTTTAATTGTGGAGTAATTCAGTAACTAACTCAGTTACTGTTTGGAACAAGTAGTGAGTAACTATAACTAATTACTTTTTTTAAGGAACGTTCCCAACACTGCATGGCAGTGTCGACCACGCCAACTCCACCCACTTCCAGGTGGTAACGACTACTAACTTTTTGCTGTTAAAACACATTAACTTTCATTAAAGCTTTAAATGCCAAATTACTGCTAAATATCCAAATTGTATCAATTTAGGTCAAAATTTCAAACCGTCACAAAGCTAGCTGAACCTTTTGTGTATCGACTCGTGGAACACGTATCGTATCATGTGAGATGGAGAGATACAAACACTTACAAGTTTTACATTATTATTTTTCAAGAGACTATGCTGTGCTTCATATTATTGTATTAACATGGTGTTCATTATTATAATCATTGTTTAACTTTCAGCACAAACCCTTTTAAGATGTCTCAAATGATCCTGGCACAAATAAACACTTATCTAGTTCAGTTTCATAACAGAAGAGGAACGTAAAAGGCATTTACTGTATAACAAAAAGAAGACATTCATCAAGTTAGAAACAAGAAGAACCTAATGTTTGGTCTGAATCTGCATTCTGTGTTGCAATTCAATAGCTGTAGAGTGAAAACAAACCTTGTGCTACATGTGATAATTGCAGCCCTATATGGGAACTTATGATATATGGTGTAATGAAAGAGTGGAGTTGTTGTTTCTGAATCCCTTAAAATACTTTATCTTCACTTGGCTGTCATTGTTCTACATTGGAGAACATAATGGGAAAACACTTTATGCTCTGTAAGGAACCCTCACACTGAATAAGGCAAGTTTTCATCTTCCCGTCTTTTTCTTGGTGGGGTAAAAACAGGGTTAGCTATCCTCCATCTGTCTTTCATTTGTCCTGTTCCACACTTTAATTTCTCTGCTGCTTTTGTTAACCTTCCAAAACGGCCTCAACTCAAATCAGAATGCATGGCTCTTTCTTCATGCTCATATTTCCCAGCTGAGACAGAAATAGGTGTTTTCCATGGCCTCCTGGTGGTGTGCATACAGGATCCGCTGGGCAGATTTGAGGAGACTGCAGCCTCACAGTGTTTTCACATGGCAGGGTGCGGTCGCTCTCTCTGCCTGGCACCATCTCAGCAGCTCCTGAGGCAGACCGAGCGTCCCCTTGGCCACCCGTACTCCGGTTCGCCCACACTGCACACGCTCCCACCGCAGCATCAAGGTCCGAGGCAAGCCAAATGACGGGGAGAAAGCAGGTTTCAGTTCGAGACTGAGGGAAAACTCTGTGCCCTCTGACAGGGGGGTTCACGTGTCTCTCTCAAGATCAAAAGGGGTTGTGAAGCCAAGCACAGCAAATTACACAGACTGGGCTGGAAGGTACTTGACCACAAGGACACACACACACACACACACACACACACACACACACACACAC
>JAPMNP010725308.1:0-12876 GCA_029874935.1 Atherina boyeri
GGGGCGCAAGAAGGCTCGAAAGAAGTACTTAGCGCTAAGTACTACTTAAGTCAATCTGAGAAACCCGGCCATTAACACGGAATAAGGCTCTTGATTTTGACCTTAAAAAAATGCTCTTTTGAGTACTTGGATCAAGTGAATGAAGAAAGCTAGCAACCAGCCCTGTTACTGCTTTTAATTCTAATGCAGCCTGATGAAGCCTCTTAACGTGTGTGCAGTAGTAATCATCATGTTGCAATGATTGCATGAATTTGAGTCCAGCTTGAATGTTTGCAACAGCTGCTGTTTCTTTCAGCTCCCAGTTCCCACAACCGTTTAACCCTGGAGACATTTCCTCTGATGGAACGATGGAAAATTCAGCACACTCTCCTCTCTTCACTGATATCAAGTAGGTTTTTCTCTTAATATCTCTGTATGAAATTCCCAAGCATAAAAAAACGTGATAGGTGGTCATCGTTTCAATATTTTTGTCTTTTAGTCCTACAGATAACAACCCAGACGACGACATGGTGATGGATTTCGTTTTTGAGACTCTGCAATCTCAGACATGAAAAATCCCACGTGTTTTTTCTGGAGCACAAAGAATACATTCATCAGAGACTTGAGTCAGACCCATTTTATATGACTCAGGTATTTTGTGCCATTTTTTTTTTTGTTTACTTGGGTTTTTCTTTCACTTTCAAAATATATCATTTGATCTACTTTTGGATAGAAATTTGTTAGAGACTGATTTGATATCTCTTGGACTCAACACATTGAGTGGCTGCTACATGAAAGCAGGAGATTGCTTCAAGGACAAAGCACAACTGAAACCCAACAGAATGAACAGCTGTTGCTTTGGGTCAGTATCTCATCATGCAGTTCTCCAGGAAGCTTTTGTGTTTTGTTGATGACTTTTTATATCTTGTATTTAGGTAAGTAAGTGTACAGTGACAGAGCCAGTGGTCTGTCATCTACCAGAAGCTATTCTGTGTTGTCCTCTTTGCCCACTTTATGTTTTATCTTTGATGAGGCAAGTTTATTTGAATAGTTTCCCTCCTTTGTATATAAAAGTTCTTTGTTTCTGGCTAAGCTTCAGTCATAGCATGTTGTACATTTAGCAATAGTACAAAGTATTCATGGTAAATAGTCTGCCAGGTAACACACAGGAAATAATAAGCTTTTTACATCACTTTTGACCGTGAACTACCACAGTCATACTGCAGCAGATAGCAGAAATGATGATGTTTGGTTTGGCAAAATGTATATTCTCTCTGTATCAGTTAAATACCCCTTAACTGATCTATATGTACTTATGTAGCCAGTTCTAGTTGATTGTAAACGTGCAGTTTTTACTCCCTTCTCAGTCTTCTAGTAGCACCATAAATGTGACAAGTTACAAGGTTTTATGGTTGTTTTTTCTCTCATTTTGATACCCAAATACACTCCCATGTGTGAAAGAAAAATAGACATAGTATGCCAATGACAAAATTGGGATCATTTAACAAAGTAAAGATATACCTTTAAACCTTATTCCTTAACACGAACTCTAAAATCTGAAAATATGTTTAGTAATACATTAGTTCAGTGTTGGTTAATAGCTAACATGGCTTGTTTGTTAACCACACCACATGTATTTCGCAGTAAGAGCGATTTGCTTAAAAAAAAATTCAGTTGCATCTACAAGGTGGTGCAAGATAAAAGACTGGGAAGGGGAAAACATTACAGTAATGATCAATATTAGTCTTCATTGTTGCTGACAATCTTTTTCACATTTGAGCGGTTTTATTTGCATCTGATTGCTTCTAAAAATCAATTTATTGAAAAACTAAATAACGTAAAAAAAAAAAAAAAGCTTTTCACTACCTACCTTCACTTGCCGTGTTGTGCATGTAATGATGTAATATTGTGTTGGATGTTGCATACTTCATAGCTTTTATCATACAGTCTGACTTTTAGGTAAATCTCTCCATGGTTACTGCAGTACTATAGTCTATGTAATATTTTACTGTGATGACAAATAAAATTAAGTTTTTTTTTTCAAACAAGACATAATATTTGTGTGAATTTGTTTACAACTTATTAGTCTTTTCCCTTCTTATATTACAGCCATTTGTGTTAAATTTTATAACACTGCTCATTCTCTACATGCAGCAGAGATGAATTGCAATTTTAACTGCCAGTGTAATGTCACAAATAGGGATAGTCAGGGATGTCCATTTCTGGTGCTTGAAGGCTGCTGACCCTTAGATATTCCTGCTTCAACACACCTAACTCAGATTAATAGGTCATTAAGAGGCTTGGTCAGAACTTGACGGCAAGTTGTTGAGGAAATCGATTTAATTTGAATCAGGTGTGTTGTAGGAGGGAAACCACTAAAATCTGCATGATGGTAGACCATCATTGGACATCCCTGGTTTATGTAAAGAAAAATTAGATGGGTACATTTTATAACTAATGCATACATCTAAGACATCTTGTCTGCATAAACAAATGTCCTGTACAGGATCAACTCTTTAAATCCCATATAAATCTAAAAGAACACAGACAAAAAAGAAATTGAAAGCTGAAGAATATTTGAATTTTTTTTTTCTTTTTGTTTTTCTGACATATAAAAATTATGAATCATGGGCAATTTGATGGGAAAGGTATGTATGTTACTGTGCTGGCTGTCCATTGAATAAAAGCATATTGGCATGATTGGCATCACTCCCATAATCCATCAGCCAAAGAAGAGACATTGCATAGCTAGCATCTTATATTTCCTATCATTCCAGTTTTCATCCAATTTCAACAATCAACATTGTAAAATGAAAAAAAGAAAAGAAAACTTTACACTGTACATCACAAATCTTTTCCTTTAGAAAACAGGTTCTAATTTCAACATGTCATTAAAATGTAAATTCGGCTCAACCATTGCCAGGGAAATCACACTGGAAAAAAAGGGTCATGTTCAGGAAGCAGCAAGATAATCAGCTTACATGTCTGGTTCTGCTTTGGTAAAATGTGTGAAATGATAACCTATCTCAGTGCCCTGTCCCCTTCCCTCCATCCCAGCAGCAGCAGATGTCCCCTCATTACTGCAGAACAAGGTGGCTGCCTTGAAAACAAAGGAAGGAGGTAGGGTGAATATNCATGAGGCCAAATCAACTTCAAAATTCATTCTCTCTTGTGTAGACTGAAAATAAAAGTGTACATCTAGCACTCTGTACAAACACACTAAAGATTTCAGCCGCCTTGCGATGACCTCCTCTCTTCTCTCAAATATCAAAGTGGGTCTTATTTTATTCCCAAAGAGCCACCTGGCTCAGAGCAGAACAGAGAAGGCACCGGATGTTCGCCAACACCAGCAAGAAGCCACCACACCTTGTGCACACTTTCATTTCTAACCCCGAGTTGAAGTACAGAGACTCTTCAGTTATGTCAAACAACACAAATCAACTAGAAAACGCTTGCTCTTTATGACAGCTTGTCAGGTTTGCTCTCTGTTTTTCCATGGCAGTCACTCAGAAATAAAAGCAAACCAGCTATTACACACCTGTACATGAATCTTAAGCGCTGCTCTAAAGCTTTGAGGACAAAATTGTCAGAAAATCATTCAAAATGTAACCCAACGCAAATACTGTATAAGTTACCAAAATGTAGATAAAATCTACAAATTTCCCACTTATAAAATAATGTGCAACAGATTTGGGTGCAATAATAAAACTATAACTAACTTCTTTGAAGACTGAGCTCAGAAAAGACCCAATTTTATTTTCATACATATATGATTTTGTTTATTTCAATTTATTTATAATATCAATGTGTCTGGGCTTCACTATATTGAAAATGGCTTTAAGCCATGACTTAAATGTAAAATAATTTTCCTCTGATATAAAAATTTGAAATCACTAAACATGAACTTTGTTGAACTTGTGTATTAAACTTTTGCAGTATCATTGAGGGCAAGAAAAAGGCAGCATGTTTCCCTAAGATAAGCTTGCATGATAACTCAAAAAAAGAAAAAAAAATGAATACAGACAAAGGATTGTGGCAATGAAAAGTGGAAAATAAAATTGATCAATTAAAACAAGCTCACAAGCTTACACATGCACGCAGACATGCAGGCACACTCAATCGCTGTGTTTCGCTCTCACTCTTCATCACGCACACGCATACAACTAAAAAAAGAATATAAGCCAAATAAATACCGGTAAAATACAATACTGACGTGTAATTTACCCAAAGTTCATGAAACAAAACAAACAAAGGGCGAGATCACACTAGATCAAAATGGAAAAGCATGCAGAAGTCCACTGCTCTAATGTAGCTTCACTCCTACCAGACTACAAAATAGGAAGAAAAACAGAAAGAGAAAGGTAGAAAGATAGAAATAGCGGCCCCTGTCCTGAGCAGTTATAGCCACCTGGTCAGCCAGGAGAAACTGATTCCCCACACCACAGGGCACAGGGTGCTTCCTTCAGTGGCAAGTTTTCTTCTAACCCTCCATCTTTATCCTGCATTCCAAGGGGGAAGAGGAGAATGAAGGATGGGTAGAAATGAAATCAGGAAAGATGGTTCGGGCTGTGAGTGCCCCTTCACTATAATTCAGTAGGTCCAGTTCTGGATGAGGAACAAGGATCACAAAGGGGTTTGAGATTGCTGTTAGCATATGTGGAGGAGGGGGAGGAGGTATGTGTGCAAAAACAGTGTATGGGCTGAGGATGGACCGGGAACTGAGGGTGCAGAGTGAGGCATGACAGGTGCAGGTGGGGGTCAGAAAGCCAATCTTCTTCTCCAGGCTTATAGGGCCTGTGTTTTGAGCTCGATGGGCTCTCCCCTGGTTTCCTGCTGGCCCTCAACCTCTGGATGCCGGATGCCCTTCAGTGTGGCGAGCCTCTCAGAAAGACCACGCATACGTGGGAATAGCATGAAGTCATACAGCAGAGCACCCATGGCACCGCCAATCATGGGTCCCACCCAGTACACCTGGAAAAGACAGAGAGCGGTCAGATTTAGTTGAGTCTGAGGAAGCCACACCTCTACAGGATGTGCAAATTTGGAGTTAAAAAAAATATCCACAGATCTTACCCAGTGGTTAACAAAATTCCTGACCAGGACAGCTGGGGCAAAGGACCTTGCTGGGTTCATTCCTGCTCCAGTATAGTACATCTAAATAACAGAGAAACATTCAGTAATAAGACCATACATCTCTCATCTAAAGTGATCCTTGTATGGACCATGAGAGCAGTTTTAAATGTTTACGCCTTGGGATGGCCCTTACCCCAAGAAGATGCCCCATGAGCACAGAAAAGCCAATGGCCAAGGCAGCAGAGCCCAAGCGTCCATTGCGTCTCTCATCTGTCACAGCAAAGATGCAGACGACAAGCTGAAGGGTGAGGAAGACCTCCATTGTTGTGCCCATGCCCAAGCTGACACCGGGCTGCAGCTGTGACAGAAGGAAAGAGCCATGAATTTACAGATGTGAGCTCATAAATTAAAAATCCACACATGGATGGAAATTTTACTAGAAATGAAAATAGAAAAAAACGAATTAACTAATTTTTTATAAAGAAAATACATTTTTTCCACTTCTCGAGTTCTCAGTTCAGTTCTTTAGTTATATTTATAACATATTTCATAAACATAGCTAAAACATAGATAATTTAATTCACAGTTATCTATCTCAGTATCAAATTTTGTAAACATGTAAAATTTGAAATGCAGAAGTAAAGGCCATTTTGTAATGGATGTGGAGTATTCTAGTAACTTTCAGGTAACCTTACCATGTTCAGAGCCAGGTTTCCTCTCATGTTGTTGGGTGTGACCCCGTACAGCACAGCAGCGCCAGCAAGTGCTCCAAGACATTGGGCCACGATGTAGAAGAAAGCACGGAACAGAGACATCTGAGATCCGATTAGGTAGGCAAAGGTAACAGCTGGGTTGATGTGTCCTCCACTGATGTGACCGATGGACTGGATGAAGGTGGCAGCCGCCAAGCCAAAGCAAAAAGCAACGTGAAGAACATTATGTGGCCCGGTGGTCCAGCGGAGGGCTGCCCCCAATCCAAAGAATACAAAGAACATGGTGCCGTAGAACTCTGCAAACACCGCCCGCCAGAAAGACATTGACCTGAACTCCCACATGGTGGCACAAGGTCAAAAAGTCAACTTTTTAACAGTGGAGGGATGAAAAGTCAACAGAAAAAAACTAACTAATCAGCTAAAGGGAGAAAATGTTTCTCCACTATAACAAATGTACTTGAGACAAAAAAAATACAAAGCAGAAAATAACAAAAATTTCCTTCAAACAGGAACGGCCTCTCTAAAGCTAAATGCAACAATACATAAACTGCTCAACATGTAATTGAGAGTTATCTGCTGCTCTTCCTTCTTAATTCTGATATCTGTCATAGAGAGCTCCTGAGTGGAGCAGTTCGCCAGTCTCTGTGCATCTATGTGCCAACCCCGCTGGTTGTTAGTAGAGGAACATGGATGGACAAACGTTAAGCATGTCCTGCAGACATTCAGCCTCTTTATCAGAGCAGGGGGAGCTCAGAGGCCTTTTTATAACACCCCAAAGCCACCGTAGTGCCACAGAGCCCAGGGGAGGGGTCAGTGCACAATACTACAAATCAAAACAAAGTGATTTAACCCTTCTCCTGCCTTGACCTTCTTCTGAATCCAGACTTGCAGTTTGCAAGTTTGAAAGGTGCAGATAAAAATCAGCAAATCTGAAATAATCTGACATCTGCAATAGATACACTGCAATGAAAATGATGACCTGTGGTTAAACCTGGTGTTAGCAGGAAGTTACACAAAATTAGGGTCAACAATAGTCCTCTGCTAAACATAAGTAGATGTTTTGGAACATCTAATATTTTCCAGCTTTTTATGGGTTCAGCAAATCACTGATTTTTTTTTCCTGAGACTGTGGAGATCTCGCAGATAGGAAACTTAAGAGTGCTATGAACTTTGGCTTGGTTTCCAATCATTCAGATATCTTTACATGGACAAAATGAATACGCTTATATTCTAATATTACAGTGAGTTTCCTTAACTTTCATCTTACTGATTTAATTGCAATGCATATTTACTCTAATCAAAGCTGTAATTCATAAGGCTCGAGTAAATTCTCAATTTCTCTACTGGTACAAGTTAGGTTTGTGGCTACAGAACTGATTAGACAGAGTTTTACATTGTGTGTGGTGGATTGGTTTGCAGGCTCAGGTCGGATAAAGCGGTGGAAAATCCGTGGTGGCAGGGGAAGAGGGAAGAGCCGGCCTGGCATTGAGCATCTGCACTGGAGCATCGTGCTGACCAGGGCAGCTACATGGATGGCTGCAGCGCTCTGAAAGGTTTATGCTGAGCTCACCGCTTTCGTCCTTTCATGCATGAAAACAAAACGCTGGGAGTAACAGTTTCTGCTCGTTTCTATGATCTGTTTGTGTTGCTGTCACTGTTGAATGTGCAAGTTCCCATTTCCATTGGCAAGAATGGCTAAATAAATATAATTTAAACCTCTTTGTTGTAAATGTTTCAGAGTTTAAGTGAATTTAAAAAAAAAGAAAGAACAAATAGTATCAATAGAAATCTGACAGAGTAGTTCACTTTTAAATTATCCTTTTAATTTAATGAACAGTTGCAGTGATGGTGAAAAAAAAAATATATAAAAAATAAAAGCTTAACATTACTGATCTGAAACTAACATTTTGCTAGTTGGGGCATCTCCATTGTGATGAGTATTATGTTCTCCTCGTGACTCCATAAGCCACCTATTGTGGGTATAAGCTCACAGTTTAGTTTTACAGTGGAGGGTGTTGAAAAGATGCTTGCATTGTGTTTTCCTGCTCCCCAGGTCCAGACTGCTGACGTAAACATAACATGCAGCCCCTAAACATCTCACACTGGATTAGACGCTCTTTCCTACACCAACCATACATACGTGAAAACATACACTGCAGAACACGGTAAAAACTGGGGCAGGTGCTTGCAGTGCAAGAGATTTTTATTTTAAGCATTTCTGTAAGAAACTCTTTTATTTTATTATTTTATAGTGATAGCCTATCATTGATATTGTTCACGAAAACCCGTTTAGTTTACATAAATCCAACCAACATGTTCAAGTGCCCTTCAGAAAAATTCCAAATCCTGTGTCCTAATGTATTTCATCAGTGGGTAGATAAATAAATTCATGTGTAGGTGACTCAATGAATTTGGTTTATATGTGAAAAGACTTTGAAAGGTAAACAGGACAAAAAAAAAGAGCTTCATAAACCCAATCCAGTGTTAATCAGTGTTGGTACTACATAACAAAACAGGCAGACAGGTTTTCTCACAGTAAAAGATAAGACAGAAAAATAACAAATCCACACGTATATACACAGAAAAGGAGAATTTCAGGGTTGAGCCCTCCTTTTTTATTTAATTTTTTTTAAATGAGTCTTTAGTACAAAGGTAATGGTAAATCCCTGAAATATCCCCTGTAAACATAAAGGGAAGCGCAGTGATGATAGCAGAACACAGTGGTTACACAGACATTTCATAGGCCTACTTGATGTGAAGCAGTTCTTGGGACGGTCACAATTTTCACGTTCTTTTTTCATAACTAACATGTCGACATGCACATTTTATAAGCCAAACTTTCCTCCCTTTAAATTCTGGCCCCAACATCATTGTGTAATGACAGTATCAACAACGGAAGGCAAAGTCCAAAGTCTTCACTCTGTGTAGCAACTTTGTAAATCGCAGCTGAAGTCAATTAAAGTCCAAGATGAATAATTAAGAAGCTGTTTATTCTAGATGAAATTACAGTTTGATGTTACTTTTGGAGCTCATTGAGGAAATCAGCATTTAGAGTCTTATTTTCCCCCACAACTGATAAATACAAACTTTATCCTTGCATGTAACTGATATGGGAAGCAAAGGCATCACATTATAATGAGCCGAATTCTGGGGAACATTTATGCAGAGTATGAGCTGATGATTTTGTCTTCTACAGCATAAAACTGAGTGGTAGATGAGTACATTTGTCAGTATGAACAGAACAGTGACCAGTAATTCTTTGTGTTAAAAGTTTATTAGAAACGTTTAGTTAAAGTCTCACTGCATATGACAGAGATGTGTTTGACATAAGTTGAATCAAACACACACGCTTCCAAAGTATATTTCTGGCGTATGCGATAAACATTTATAACCCATGTGGATAACTTCTAGTAGACTATAAAACAGGTCTCTTCTTGCTTTAGTGGGCATATGGAAGATTTTTTTTTTCATACACCTGCTACAGTGGTGTTCAGTATGGTGACACCTAAGGGAAAAAGACTCAGCTTTTCCAAAGTATGGCTATACGAAAATAATGTACCACTCCACTACCAAATTCTCAACACAAACTTTAAGTTACACAAGCATTTCTGTTTATTTTAAATGCGGAAACATGTTTTTAAAAAATTAAATTGTTAAATATTTGCAATGTTTGGATACATTGGAAACCCATTGAAAGCAGAACTCTTGCCTATTAAATTAACAAACATAAGTGCAATTTACAATACAAACATTAAAGGGGGAATAAATCTGTCATTAAAAAAATTAACTTTTTTTTTGGAAAATAGGCATTGTGAGTGTTTTTTCAATTAGAAATCACAACATTTAGTACATCATCTGACATCGCAAAAAAACAGAGAGAGAGAGAAGGTGTAAGACATCAGCACATCCCATTACAGTCATTTAAGTCAAAGAACAATAACATTTTCATTTGAACAGAATTGTCCATGCAGAACAAAACAGCAAAGCACAGCACTGTATGTTGCTATGGATGTCTGTGCATGTCTGTATCCAACAGTCACTCCCTGTCACTCCTTTGAGGAGTTTCGCTTTGGAAACTGCGTGGAGAGATTCATCTCAAACGTGGCTGCCAACTCATGTTGTGTCTCTCTCGTCAACAGACTTATAACTTGCTTTGAGAACTACTGAGGTGGCAACCATGTCCGTTTACTCAAGATCTGGCATTTCTGGAAGAAAGTTAAACACACAAAATGTGTAAGTATGTGATTAGATCTGAATGGTTACTGACAGCAAACTATTAATCAGTTTAAATCAATTATAATAGATGTCAAATAAGAAAGAAGCAATGACATTACAAACGTCCCAAAGGAATTTTGGATTCAGTCATATTAAAGAGAGGTACATGTGTGAACCCAAATATTAACTGTTACTTAACTTAAAAGGAACAGTGTGTATGATTCAGTGACATCTAGTGGTGTCAATGTTTCATATCAAAATATATATTCTTTCTTTTAAAAAACTATTTTGCAGGCTTTTTTTGCATTAAATCAGCTGCCGTGACAAAAAATAAAGTGTTCCCTATATACATACCCTGTGAAGGTAAGTGATAATTTAAAACAAATTACAAGAAAGCTCTTCTAAATTCATACTTACTTTCATCATCACTGTCTGCTGAATCATGCTGGAAAACAAAGCAAAAACTATCAGAATTGTTCATCCACTTCTTTCCCTGGTAAATTCTGCTAAAAAGAATCCTCCACACATCAAATTAATCTAGTAAATCATGTGAATTGTATAAAAGAAAAACTACAAGCGCAAGTGCATCTTTAAAATCATACCTCCTCTTCTGCACCGTCTAAATCGGGTAGATCGTCCCCACCCATGCTGTTCATCATCTGGAGAAAAATCACAGATGACAGTGAGCACATCTCCAAATCTGAACATTTTCATATTTTAAACTGAGTGTTTGACAATATTACCTCTGAGAATTTGTCAAAACTTGACAAGTCTTCATCTGAATCGTCTTCCCAATCTTTCCAATTATTGAAATCCACGCTCAACCAGTTGCACTAAAAGAGAATGGATTTATGTGCTTAGACAAAACATTATTTGGTATGTAAACATGTGGACAGTAGTTTGTTTCTATTAATGATTACATTTCTCAGCTAGAAAATATGCTAGAAGATTAGCTTTTCTAAGCTATGTCTAGCTTACTTTGGGATCAATCTCCCCCAAAAGCTCCACTGCTTTTAAATGGACTTAGATGAGTTAAAGAGCTAAACACTTGAGATATACAAGTGGCAATATCTAACTTCTAAAACATCTGTGCTTATAACTGTCAAGCTGATGAGTTTGTTTAAAGAGTTCAAGTTTATTCATGAAGCACATTTATAACAACATCGGTTGCTCAAAGTGCTGCACAGCTAATAATCAAGAAAAAACAAGAGCAGTAATAAAACCATTAAAAACAGACAGAGTCAAGCTTGACTACGTATAAAAGCCAGTGCTATGAAGTGTATTTTAAAGAGGCTAAATGTAACATTTTTCCCAAAATAAACGTATCATTAGCCTTTTTATGTGACAAGTTATGACTCAAACATCTCCTGATGAGCATACTGACACCCTGTCGGCTCACCGCGGGTGCGCCTATAAGCCTGGAGCGGACCTTTCCTTGTTTCTATCGGGTACGAATTTTTTTGCGCGCTGTGTCTGCGGATGTGACGTAAAAGCGCGTTCATGTTAAACGTTTCAGATCATGCTGTCGCCACCGGTAGTAAACAAGCCTAAACTCACAAGCAGAGTTTATATTTCATCGCAATGGATTGTGAGAATACACAGAGCGACCCAGCACAACTGAGACACCAACAGAAACTCCACGTCAGACTACGAGCGCGTGCTGCGAGAACGAACAGAAAGGAGGTCCAGTTCCGTTTTTCAGCCAAAGGTGTCAGACGCGAGTTGAAATTTCAGGAAACTGCATGTAGCCTCTTTAAGCATGGCCTTCAAACCAGAAAGTGACTGAGCAGCTCTAATTTGTAGAGGTAGGCTTTTCCACAATTCTGGGGCAGACACTGAGAAAGCTCTGTCACCTGGAAATGAGTCTGGAATGGGGAACCTCGAGGAGCAGCAGAATGGAAGGTCTCAGAGCTCTGACTGGAGAGTGTTGACTAAATAGCTCAAACAAATATGAAGAAGCCATGCCATTCAATGCTTTAAAATCAGGTGGTAAAATTTGTAACTGTTATGTTTATTTTTTCTTTTGTATAGTGAGTACACTGTATTGTTATGCACACGTTTGTTCATATTCTGTAAACTCCTCGAAAACTAAATGCTATATATCTCAAGGGGTTTATCCAAATAAAATTAAACTTGATTCAACTGTATCCTAAAACTGACAGGGAGCCAATGTAGATCAGCAAGGATGGGGAAGATGTGATCGCAAAATCTCCTCCCAGTTAGCATACAGACAGCTGCGTTTTGAGCAAGCTGGAGTCAAAGAAACTGCTAGTCAAGACCATAATAAAGGGAACCGCAATCATCCAATCAGGACGCAATCAGCAGATGAATGACTTTGTCAAGGTCATTTCTGGGCAGGTAGGGCTTTGCCTTACCAAGCACTCAAATGGAAAAAACAAAAAACTCTTTTGACCACTGAGCTGACCTGGGTATTGGGCTTAAAAGTGCTATCAATAATCACCCAAAGACTAAAAAGAGTCAAAGTTACCTTTGTCTTGTCTTTGGTAAGTCGTGGCCATGACTTCCCAGCCTCTGCTTTTCGTAAACAGCACAAAACAGACCTGTCAGTGCGTCTGTGCTTGGAATCCTGTGTTACAGAGAAAGTTTGATGTTTGATGGAATAAAAACACACCTTTGTACTGCAACTATGTCGCTAAATGTCTTGCTTACTTTGGGATCAATCTCCCCAAAAAGATCCACCGCATTATGGTGTTTGATTTTTCCCGTTCCAATGGCACAGCTATAAAAAGAGATATAAGAGTAATGATGCTGAATTTATATCTAAAAAATGTTGTCATTTCTTTGCTCATATACTTAAATGAATAGGCCACCGTCTTTACATAGCGACATATGTTCTTACCTTACCTTAGACTAGTTGATATGTACCTGTCTGGTC
>JAPMNP010725312.1:0-13719 GCA_029874935.1 Atherina boyeri
GGAGACGACTTGTTGAAGCCACAATTCCATCTCTGTTGGATAGAGTCAACAACACCATAGGGAACTTGCATGTTTGGTTGTTGTTATTGTTTTTTTGAGCATACAGGGCCAATAATCTAGATAATAGTAATCGACTCCCTGTAGTAGATGACATGATTTAATCAGTGTTGTCGAGGCTTTTTGAGACACGGCGGCTACCGTTGTCGCATTATGTGTTGGAAATGGTGACTTGCAAAAAGTTTTATTTGTTTTTATTTGATACACAAATCCAACATTAGATGTAGTAGTAATTCTTACATAATGTCCCTTTAACACTAACAACACAACATTACTACCATTTCCTTGTAGCTTTGAAAACTTGAATTCTCAGTTATCTTTTCGTATTAAATCTCACCCATAAATGGCATAGCGTGTGGCTCCAGCAACATCAATCTCATTGACCTGGGCTCCACTTTTAGCCCCTTTTCTTGCCTGTAGAATTTGAGACAACAGATTTCCTAAAGCTGAAAGGATGCCGCTGAAAAATTAAAAACACACAAGAAACAGTCAATACGCAACAGGTGATTTTATATTTAGAAAATTAATAAATTTGTGTTTAAACTTTTTTTTTCCCAGGGGAGGTTCTCCTGGCAGATGCTCATTGGTTAGTTAGAGTAGGCAACTGTGTCAAAAGGGCAATGTGTGGTCAAAGCAAACAAAGTGGTCTGAAGTAAAAAAAAATAAATAAAAAAAAGCCAACAATCATGCATACCAACAAGTTTAAGTAACCTCAGTGTATAAAATTACTCTGTAAACAGCAACCATGACAATCCGTCAATTAACATGAGCGTTTATGTTGTTTAAACTGTCAAAAGGGAGGAGATGACACTGCCTCCCACTTACCTGGTTACAGATTTAGTAAGGATTGGATATTTTTTCAGGAGGACCAGATACTGCTGTAGCAGGCGGAAATGTATAGGCGCATCCCGGACAGGCAGACTCTGTACGGGCATTGTTACTTCTTTCACTGTTCACACATTACATCCACGACAAAACCAAAAACTACCCGTTAAAAGCAAGCCACGCCACTCTTCCTGTCGACGTTCATGCGTCACTGATGGCGCCACGCCTTTCCGTAAAAGTCAAAGCAGGAAGTATTTATCTTTGTTGTTGTTGTGAAAGCTTTAAATAACCAGTTAGTTTTTTTTTTTAAAACGAACACCGTTTGTCAATTTAGTTCCTTCATTTACCTCAAATGGTTGGTGAAATTAAATTAAATTAAATTCTCAATTAGCCTATCATCTCCAGGTGTAATGGGGGAAAAAAAATTTCACTCCACATATTCAGAATAAGAGGTATGTGCCACATAAAAATGGAAGCTATTGTTTAACTTTAAAGTCTGTTGGGAATTTAGCTTCTTCTTCTTCTTGTTGGATAAAAGAAAAGTTTTTGGAATTTTTTTAGGGATGAATATGATCAAAGCGACAACTACACATTTATCATTTCATTTACCTAAGATTAGGGAAAAATACTGTACAGCTTTTAGANGTTAAACACTTGTGTTTTGCTTACTTGCTTTTATTTAATTATCTTTGTAAACTGCTTGGGACATTTGATAGTTTTTCAAGGATGAGTAGGGCTTATTTATATGATTTATCTGCAGTAGCATGGACTGAATGCTACTGCAAAAGGACTGAACCAGACAAAGAGCCAGCAGAGCATACAAGAGACAGCAGAGGGCTGTCTACTTGGCACAAAAACATTGAATAAACAGTTGTACTGTTCACTGTCTCTATTCTCCTTTGCCATGGGCCGCCTGAATGTAGCACAACTGCTACAATGTTACAGATGTAAGAGGGTATCCATAGATTGAACTTTCAAAAACATTAATAATCCATGTTCACTAACTGGAACAGTCTCAAAAAGAAAAGAGAAACATTAAGAGTTTTAATGTGCAAACAAAAAAGCTAATAGTGTCCAAAACATATTTACAAACACCAAAACCAACTAAAAGATATGGTCAAACACTTTGAGGGAAAATGGCTAAGAAAATGTATTTTACAAAACTGCCAAAGTTTACACTAATTAGGAAAAGTGATAAAATGTTGGACAATACTAATGACATACAGTATATAGCAAGAAAGCTTATGGTGAGTTTTGTTCTGTAGTTGATCAACACACTTGTTGAAAAATCTTACATAAATAAGACTTTAAAGTGCTTTCCAGTCTATGGGAGACTTTCCAGATGTCTTTAGCAACTCGTTGGCTTTTGAGAAATGCCTACACCCAAAAAATCCCCGATGAGCAGAGAGGGGAGAAGGATGTACAGCCTTCAGGATATGGTGGCGTTTCTGTAAATCAGAGAGCAGGAAACTTTCTATGAAAACATATTTACATCCAACTTATTTAGAAGACACCTTTAGCCAAAGCATTTGACAATTGACCGATCGCTAAACTCCGCCCCCGAAAGGCTATTGTCCAATCCTAGCCCAGCAACCGTAACTAAGGAGAAGGACCTCCGTCAAACTTTGCAATTTCAGCAAGCTGGTTAAAAGGTGCGCCAATGGGATGTAAGTCCGACACAAGATATTCCAAACATTAAAAAAAGGTAGGGGTGGCTTTTTTTCAATTTTCTGAAGCCCAAAACTCAAACGGAAAGATGTAGACAATTGATCAAGCAGTGTGGGAGACCTAATGCACAGTTAAATCCTTTAAAAAAAAACAATAAGCAAAAACATATGCATGCAGCATAACACAGCAGCCTATGATCACAAATGTCAAGGCTTACTGGTGGTGACCATTTTATGCGGAGTGACAAAAAGGTAAAAAAGCATGAAGAAAGCATCATCATCAGACAGTAGTAATTACATGCTTTGAGGAAGCCAGTCAGACCTCTGGATTTTCGACAATGTTTATCCGTGTGTGTCGCTACACTGTTGCGCAGTGCTGTAGCATACAGAGGCTACGTTGTGAATATATGCTTCTGTGGCGTATAAAGGGTGGACAAACATGACGGCAAATGTTAACGGGGAAATATAACGTCGGCAGGTTCACACCGGATGCCATAGCTACACGTCTGATTCTCAATTATTTGACGGGCATAGCAACAATCATTAGGGGATGTGGCTTTTGCAATCTGTCAATTGAGAAGACCCATTGTGGACCATGTGTTCACCACCTTGCTCAAAGATGCTTTGTCATATAGACAAAGGAAGTTGGGGTTGAAAGATGACCACTTCACCTCCCAAGATACAACTGACGCAACATCACAAATAACAAAACAGCACTGATCACAGATAGACGCACCCCGTCTATGGCAGCTCCTTTCTTATGAGCATATGATCCCCAAAGCATGAAGACAAGGCCCTCCAAATTGTTGCTGAGCCACTGCACCACCGCATCAGTGAACTTCTCCCAACCCTTGTCTTTGTGAGAGTTGGCCTGGTGCGCTCGGACAGTTAACACAGCATTGAGCAATAGCACACCTGGTGAGACAGTTAAAAAAAATGGAGGACAAAAAGGTTTGTTGAAAACGAGCAGCTTCCTTGTAGCACTGCAGTTAAATAATTCAACAGACGGAATCTTTCAAACAAGTACCCTGTTCGGCCCATCCCGACAGATCTCCATGACGAGGATGCTGAAAACCTTCAATGTCTGTGGCCAGTTCTTTGAACATGTTCTCCAAACTGGAAATGAAAAGCATCAACAAGGTGATGTTAAAATACTAGAACACAACAGCACCTTGACTCGTTTTATCTGCTGAGCTCAAAACTCCACATTAATATTCATCTTTCTTTGGTTAAAGAAGAGCCTGTTGACAGACCTGCATGCTTAGCACTGCGTGGTCAATTTTCAACACTAATACAAAATAAATTATACCTGGGTGGAGGAGGAACTGGTTTTTTAACACTGAAGCACAATCCATGAGCTTGGCCGGGACCATGATATGGATCTTGTCCCAGAATCACCACTTTGACCTGGAATCAGAGACCCATACATGACATTGAGTAATGCCTCAGAAAGAAAAGATACAAAACTAACATTTTAAAAACAGCTTTCACAGATTTAAGCCTGTAAATAAAAAAATTCTTTAAAAAAAAAGTTGATAATGAGCGTCAAAACATTATGTTCACTCTGATTTGACCATGTTTATTGCAACATAATCTTTCATGACATGTAGTGAAATTTCTAAAAATGAAAAAAGGAATGCATTTGGATAACATGCAAAATTGATGGTCAGATATGCAGTTTATATAGGATATAAGGTGCTGTTAAACCCAGTTCTTGTGATAGATGTCACAAACTACTTATATTTCAGATTTACAAAGACCATGCTGTACGACACCTACTCCCCTGTAATAATGAGTTTATTTTCAGCATATAATAATAATAATAATAATAATAATAATAATAATAATAATAATAATAATTCATCCACTTTAATAATACCAATGGGTGTTGTATTATAAATCGTTATACAACTTGAGATGACTGTGCTTTCTGGAACAATTTTTGGGGCACCGTCCAGATGCTTACCTGTGTTGCTCATTCCACAAAACCTAATTTCTTACAAGTAATACCTCATTGTAAAGGTGAATAATCAGGCTTTCTAACTATACAACACCCACTGGTTTTATTCACGGGGAGAAATAAATCAACCAAACACAAATCCCTTACTTTCTAAAAATTCATAAATACAAATCTGAGCCCAAAATTGATAAACCTAAAATCATGTGCTACATGTTTTAATGAGCAGATAGTTTCTGGATTAATTACTTCATTTAAAAAAAAAAAGAAAAAAGAAGTAATTAAGGAAGGAAAAAAATTCTCTAAAACACGTATTTTTGGGGGGGATCTCTATCGTTGGATCCCTGGAATTCATTCCATAGAAAACATTTATGGCACCATAGTAACATGAACAGACTGCGTCTGTTGAAACTTACATCACGAATGCCACACATCTGCGTCCAGGTGAAGACTTGTTCAGCAGGTGGGTACACGGTGTAGCGCTTCCGCTCTTCAGAAACTGTGTTCATCAGCTGTCGGGGAGATATGAAATCATTCAAAATTCTTTCCAACTACATAGACAGCGTGTGCAGTGTGGTGCATCAGCCTCACGTCTTTAAAATACAGCTTTCCAAACTCTGCCAACAACGCCTTCCTCCAGCTCTCCCCGAACCCCGCCGGCGTGTTGTTTGCAAGTCTCTCCAGTGCTGCTCTCTTCTTGCAGGCGATCCTCTGCAGCTGCTCGGGGGATAAAGGAGCAGCAGACGGGCTGCAAGGCTCTGGTTCCACCGCAGCGACCTTCTGCTTCTTCTGAATGATTTTAATGTATTGAGCAAGACACAAAACTGGTAAGAAACGAGCTGCTTGGGGTGAAAATGGCTTTAAAAACCCTCGACGAAGCGGTGCTAACATTCTCGTGTTATGCTAGGAATGAGCAACAGTTTGACAACATTCAAGAGCACAGCAGTGGTTGTGAATGCAGCTCGGTGCACGCTGCACCAGTCGCGCGAAACCCGGTCAAACTTTCAAATATGAATCGAGTGCAAAATAATTTAAAACCTCTACAGCGTTATGTTAATATAGACTTCTCACAGTAAGTTGCCACTTAGAATAAGTTACTCTTACCGGCTCTTTGCCACCATCTTCGGTTTCATTTAACTCCTTAGATACCCGCTTTTTCGAGACTGGCGAGAAAAAGGAGTTTATAGTTTTCTGTCCAATCATTCTGTCTAAAAACCCTTCGGTCTTAAACTTCCTTAATCTAACTAACTCTGCTATAACAAGAGTATAGATGCCCTCTTTGGCTAAAATGCTTGAAGTTAAAACCAGCAGCACGAGAGTCCTACAAACACCTCCTGGCTATGGATGGGGGTTCTGTCATTGGTTATATTCCGCGCCTTAATATGACGTAGAAGTTATGTTAATTAGCTGAGACCTTTTCAACAAACCACTGGAATGGCAAAAAAAAAAAAAAAAACACTGGAATGGCTGGTTCTGTGTTGTGAGTACAATGGTTGTCACGTAACAATTAGTAGTCATCAAACATGTTTTTGGTGTGATGTTTAAGTTTTCTGTTGTATTCCATTTATTGAAATGAATAAGTAGTCTCCTACCTGGTTACCAAGTAAACACCGAGTCCATTTTCAAGCAAAATTTTTTTTAACTGTCTCATTCAGGTAAATCCTAAACAGACTACTGCAATGGAAAGATTTTTGGTTGGAGGACTGAAGAAACGACTGTGTACCAACGAAGCCCTACGAAGAAGTCCAAGAAAGAAGATTAAACTGGAGGAAGATGAGAAGATAAAGGTGGATGATGAGGATGTATCAGTAGGAGAGTTCTCTCATCCTGTTCCTTGGCAGAAAATCGAGGCTGAGGGACTTGATTGTGATTATGCTTTACTTTTCTCAAAAGAGGAAGCAGATAACCTATTCAAACAGTTGGAAGGAGAGGTGGTGTACTCAACAGGTGCCGCATCAACCATTTTCTTGTTCAGTTACAGCCTGAATTTACTGTGTTGTTGAATTATTGTTTCTGTTTTTCCTTCAGGAGAAGAAGCAAAGGTCCAAGTGTTTGGAAAAGTATACAATATACCAAGAAAGCAAGCAACATATGGAGATGCAGGCCTAACTTACACTTACTCCGGGGTGAAACGTTCAGCCTGCACATGGACTCCAACCTTGGAATACATTAGAGATGCAGTCACTAAAGTGACAGCCCAAACATACAATTTTGTCTTGATCAACAGGTGACAAATTATATTATTTATACAGAATGTAGAGGTTATAGTCAGAAATGCTGAAAGTGTTAAGTCTCTCCACCAGGTACAAAGATGGGCAGGATCACATGGGTGAGCATCGTGACGATGAGAAGGAGCTGGACCCCTCTTCTCCCATCGCCTCCATCTCATTAGGAGCAGCACGAGACTTCATCTTCAGACACAGAGATGCTCGAGGAAAACAGAACAACCGACAGATTGAGCCCATAAAACTGGAGCTTGCGCACGGAAGTCTGCTTCTCATGAATCCACCGACAAACACCTTCTGGTACCACAGCCTTCCTGTTCGGAAGAAAGTCCTCATGCCCCGCATCAACCTCACCTTTAGACGCATATTACTGGACAGCAAGAAAGTAAAAAGAAACCAACAAGAGGTGCCAATTATTGACCAGACTCTTGATAAAGCCCTTGCTTGATGTGTACCAAGTAACATAATCAAATCACAAAATATAAGCATGTATATTTAAAATGAAGATGAGATTTAAGATAGCTAAATTGGACTATGGAGGATTGGCAACTTTTTCCTGGTCAGCGATTGATTAAATGACACATACCCTATCATCCAAATCCAAACTGATGAGTGACATCTGTCGGTCAAACTAACCCTTAAGCTACATCAGCACATTCTGTATCTTTCTTTGATGCAAGCAAGGTTACCAAAGAAAGTAACGATCCATTTTAAATTAAGCCACTGCTGGCTTTTCAACTCCTCGAGCAATCTGGAGGGATTAGAAGTAGATGACCTTCCAGATCTTGTCCTCTTGTTCTACAACTAGAGGGCTCCTCAGCAGTTGTCATTTTTCAGTGATATTAAAATCCTCTTCCAAAAATCCACTACTAAAGCCTTCAACCTCATCTCTAGATTTTGAGTGGATCAAATCACCAAACTCCAAGTTAAAAGATTTTTGCCTCTGACACCACATGAAATTACATTAACCTTTTGTATGAGATATGGCTTGCTAGATACACCATTTCTAAGATGCTTCAAATGGTGGCAATTGATCTTGGCTTGTTCACAAAAATGTTATTTTCAAATTATGCAAATCATTGTGTTCCTTTAATAAATAAATTCTGAAGTAATCTTGCTTTTTAATGCCTTAAAACAATCACCTCGAAAGACTGCACACGAATACATACAATCTCACATGAAAATACATTAGTGCAAACTGCAAACATCAGACCAGATCATTTCCTGATTTTGATTTTGAAAAGGCAGTTATCAGTGGCTCTGAATGAAAAAAAAAAAAATCTGATAACTAACCCAGAAACTTGCAGAGTTGAGCTTTGTTAAAAACACCATTAATCTAATGAATATAGACACTGAGCCAAATGGCTGTGGTGCGTCATATTTTTCGGAAGGGACCCCACTGGATGGTCACACCAGTGGCAGCACTCAAGGTTTTTTGTGTTCAAAATCTCAAGTGTAAAAGACAACATGGCACTTGAACCCCAACTGTGCAGATCATGATAGCTTAAGAAAACGGCCACATGTCTCTGAAACATTGTTTCTAATATAGTTAACATACACTTCTGGGAATGATTAGGCATATTGGATAAGACGGAGCCAGTCAAGGAAAATTCTACCTATCTGACAACCTCTACATAAAATCTCTGAGAAGTCTGAATTGGCTATTTCTGTAACTGTACTTCACATGAAATTGACAAAGTTAACAGGAAAACCATTTAAACTCTTAAAATAATGCAGTATGATAACAGTTCCACAGAGCTGAGTCAACACCTCTAACTTTTCCAATGAAAATAACAGTATAAGCTTATCATATGAACAGTGTGTCACAGGGCTGTTACCTTATTGTAATCTGTATTGTTAGGTGTTTCTGTTTCTTTGTTTCATAGAAGTTACAGCATTTCATTAAACAGTTGTTGAAATTATTACATGGGTCTAAGAAAAGTACATTAGATGATCAAAGTTATTCCACTTAAATCCTGCAGGTCCATTTTCTTTGGGATTAAGAGCCTCCTACTGTGATCCAAGCAACAGGAAGTGTCCACAACACATTGTACTATCACATGATGCTGAGATCCATGATGCAAAACTATTAATAATGCTAAGATGGCTTTCCTCTCTGGTCTCATTGTCATAAAGCAACCACCTGGTAACTGTGTTGTTACTGTCATACTGAAGGTGGCAGTATGACTGGAAAGACATTCAGGTTGCAAGGTCACTCCTCTGAGCTTGGGCTGAGGCTGGGCCTTCGAACTCTCTCGTAGAAGAGCATGTAAGCGTTACAAGACAGCACTTCGTGCAGGGTGGCTTTGCGTACTGAGTCGTCAGACACCCAAAGCCACTGAGAGCTGAAGGGTGAGGAGGTGCGAGGCGAGGAAGGGCTGCGGCGGTACGTGACAAAATGTCCTGAGTGCATGTCACCGTGGTGAACCAGCACAGCCGTGAGCTGGAAAAGGTACTCTGCAGAACTGCAAGGAAAGATCCTGTTTAGAAGACAAAAATGGCTGATTGCTCAGTTACTAATTGTCCTTATAGTGAAACCATCTGCATGTTGTATTTACAGAAATAATACTCAAGACAACCTGTATCTTAATGTTACCCAATATGTTTTAACACTAAAATGGCTTTACTTTCTAAGAATTGATGTCTGACAAGTAAAACCTGAATACTTTTTAGAATACAACACCCTATTCCTCTATTACAAAAAGATGACATTGTTCCATATCTTACAAATTACTGTAGCTCATTATTGCATGAGTGAATCTAATTGTATACAGTTGATGACATAAGTTTGTAAATGTTACTTTTCCATCTCAGCTTTGATTTATCCTCCCTTATACAATACATTTTACACCATAAGATCTCATGTACTCTGATATCATAAAATCCAGAAAGTATAAAAAGGTTGGATTGCTGTTTATGCTATAAATATGAACTAAATAAAGTTATTTGCCATTGCCATCTTCTGTTCTGTTTAATGTTTCCACCATGTGCTGTGTTCTAGGCATTATGTAACTTTTCAAATTTTCTGTTGCTTCTGTCCAAACTTCTTTGAAACAAAATGGTGGCATTAAATTTCAAATGAGTTTTAACACTGCTTTTAAGTCCTCTTTGAACCACTGTCGATTAGATATAGTTTTCAAATAATTTAGCAAATCATAGCTTCATATTTATATTGTATTCAATATCCCAAGTTTTTTCTGAACCAAGTCTTTATATCATAAAGTTTAGGTAGTGATTACTTTCCATGCAATGAATTACTATAAAGCTATTAGACCTATGTCAGCCTCTGGATTAATCATTTACAGCCTTTCAAGGGATCCAATAAAAAAGTCTGACATAAAGGCAGCAGCAGCAATACACTACCAGTACTTATACGATGACTATCTTGTCATGTGTGAGCTCTTAGTATTGTTATTCCGTTAACTGCTGATGCTGAGTTTACCTGTAGTCGTATGCGAGACTGAACTGTGGGTTCAAACCAGGAGAGTGCAGAAATACAGAGCAGCTTCCATTAGAAAAAGGTTTGTTGTTGTTTTGATACTCTGCATCTGAAAACGAAAAAACCCAACAACTGTAAGGTGACAAAAAGCAAGGTAAAAATGAAGCACACCATATCACACATTGAGCCAATCCAACACACCAGTTCCATTAACTGTGAGCCGTTCTGTGGTATCATCTATATTTCCTGCCTTTATGGCTTTGGGAGCACATCTGATCCGCTGACTCCTCTGTGCGGAGGTGTTGTGTTTGTAGCGGTCCATTGATAGATATTCTGTGAACTGTACATGCTCCTGTCTTTTGATGGGGGTTCCTTCACTGGACCATGTTAGTCTTTGTAAATGAATACAGAGGCACTGGGGAAGCTAACAGAAACATTTACAAATGTTAAATGTCTTTGCCCATACATGACTCAAACAAGCTTTGACAGAATCTTTTTTTTTTTTTTTCTAAGCAGTGAAAATCTCAAACTGAAAATAACTAGCAGATAAATTATGAATATAGTTACCTTTCCAAGTTTTAGCTGTTTAACAAAAGTTGTCCTCTGGCTTGCTAAGACTTGCCCATTTATTGTCGTGCTTTGTTGAAACTGACAGAAATAATGAAAAAAGGAGAAGGTAAAATCAAAAATCACCACACTGCAAATCTGTAAATAAAAACAAGGAAACCTTTTGGCGTTAAACATTAAATCAACCAAACTCCAGTAAAAACAAGCACCACATTATGATAAAATACTGGTATTGTAGTAAATGTACCTTGGTGCAGTTTTCACACTCCACTTCTTTGATGGTTTCTGAGGAAATAAAATGTTGCAGGCACTTATCTAAGGAGATAGGCCGACCCTGAAAACAAACAAGGATTTAATAAAAAGCAATGAAAAAAAAGAAGCATTTGCTGAGGATTAACAATATAATCTTTTTAAAAAAGAAAAGTCATATCCATATGCTTGCTTACCCACTGAGGTAAAGGAATGGACAAGGATAGGCTTTCAAATGAGTCATAGCGCACTGGACTCTGTATAGAAAGGAATTTTTTTTTTTTTTTTTAAACACACAGAGACAGCAGAGATATTAATAACTTTTGGAACACGATAACACAAATTAATATCAATTGCTTGCCCAAAAACCCCAGCCCCAAACCTTAAACCTAACTTCTGAACTCACTTGTATTTCGCAGCGCTTGCATGACATGTTGCTTGTTAAACGTCCATGAAAAGGATGCTGAAACTTCCAAGGGCCTGGTATTGGATGAAGAGGGGCTGCTCAACAAGAACAATAGGGATAAAAAGGATTAAATATATTTTTTTCCGCTTTTCTAATTTGTGCTCCGTTAATTCATTCGTCTACTTACCTCGACTTATGCAGGCCATAGTTTTCTCATCTTGACTAGGGAAACTCTAGTAATAAAATAAACACACAGAATTAAGTGTGAGTGTGTGTCTGACACTTCTGCAGATTAAAATAGTGCAAAATCCCCAGACTACAGAAATAGAAGTGAACATTTCATGAGAAGAGGGGCACTTGGGGCTTTGCAAGTGTAGTGGTGTGGAGGGGAATAACTTACCTCGAGGGATTGCATGTCAAATAAATGGGTGACTTTGGGTTGACGATCTCGCTCCTCTTCTAGAGAAGATGTGAGGACATGAAAAAGTTCATGTGCATCCTTAAAGGGAAGAAACCAACACAGACTTTAATAAAAGCACCACATTGTACACTGCGCATCAGTAAGCAAAATTGCTGACAAACCTGTTCTTCAAATGAGCTAATGTGCCAGCGGTACAGTCTGAGAACATCCAGGAGGCATCCAGCATCAAGAACATCTTCCTCCCCAGGTTCATCATTGGACAGAGCTGTCAGAGGATATGTATATGTTTAAATAAAAAAAAATAAAAAAAACATGTATTCAACATGTTCTTTACATTTTAGTGACATCTATGATAGACTGGCTTTACACACCTTTGAGAAGCTGCAGTAATGTGGTGGACAGCTGGTTGTCTTTGCATGACTGGATCATAGGCAGACCTGAAAACTTCTCCAGCCACCTGATGAAGGATGGACACGCTGCCAAGCCCTGAAGTAGAGAGTTCAAGAAGCAGGTGTTGCCCAAATTTAACAGACCAGGAACCATACCTGCAAAGAAACGCATATTATTGCAAATTACTACAACATGACTTGTGTCCTACATATGAGCTGTACAAAAGGGTGGGAAAAAGAATCGATTCTTAGATGCAACGCGATTCTCTCTCGAATGATTCGATGCAGATAAGTTAATAATCGGAATTTTAAAAAAATTAAAAATTAAAAAAATTATAATTTTTTCAAAGGTTTTTTTGGGCTCTATAGTTGCCCGACAGGAAAGAGGACAGAGAGAGCGGGGAATGACACGATGCAATTGGTCGACTCAAAAAGGTTGAGAATCGCTGCATCTGACAACATAACACAATATCAATGCATAATACAATATTGAATTGAATTTATGATTTTATTAGTTTAAAAAAGCCCTGGGAAATGTACATAAAAAATTGATGCATCGAGATGCATCGATAATTAGAATTAGAATCTAATCGTTGGCCTCTGAATTGGAATCGAATTGTGAGGTGCCAAGAGATTCCCACCCCTACTGTACAAGGCATTGTTTCACACATTCTTACCTCTCTTCCTCTTCTTTCTCTCTGTAATTGGGCCCCACAAAACGTATACTCCAGCTGCAATTGCTGCCGCTACACCTCCAATGACACCCCAGTTTTTTATCATTTTGTTTCTGAAAAAATATGACAAATGATGGTGATGTAAAACTAAGAATATGAGGTGAAAGAAGTGAAAACAGAAGAGGATGGAATACAGAAAGGGTAAATATTTGCATTGGCTGATGTTAATGACAGCACATGTGTTTTTATAGACCCTATAACAAACACAGGTTTCTCTGCATTTTAATTGGGAACAAGTTAATATTTGTTCTAATAACGACACAGAATGCACTAAAAGCCTTTTGGGAGGGACAGTAAATTTGATTTGTCAGATCTTGTCCCATTTTTCTCTCTTTGACTTGGGACAAAATCCCTTGATCCTTCATGATGCACATCATATACAGCAAAATACAATTAATCTTTGCTGAACACCGAGAGGTTCAAGGTTATAATAACTCTGGACTACTTCAAAAGAGCAAAACAGAAAAAATGGCTAAATTAAAGATTTGGGAATCCTGCATTGTAAGTGTTTACGTAAGTATAACATCTTTTTAGGATTAGGCACCCAGTGAAGACTCCATGTTTTTTAAAGGTCTGTCCACAGATTCTTTTTTTATGATGTTTAGGTCAAAGGACTCCATTCTTCTACCCAACAGTGAAATGTTTCTTGTCCCACTGGGTGCAAAACAAGCCCAGCACTTAAAAGGTACCGTTTGTAAGATTCTGGTCGAAACTGGTACTGCAATCATGTGAAGCTGTAGCCTATGTAAGAAATTGCTAAAAAAATGGCCAAAATAGGTCAAT
>JAPMNP010725314.1:0-17973 GCA_029874935.1 Atherina boyeri
GTGTGGGAGTGCTGGAGGAGTGAGAGGGGCCTCGGTCGAGAGGCGTTTTGGTTTTGGTCCAGGGCCTTCTGCTTGTAAGAGAAAGGAGAATGACGAAAGGGAGAGGAGATGGTGAGAGCTCGCTCACGAGCCACATCCAGTGGGTACGTTTCTTTCTGGAAGTAGGTTCCATTCAGATCCATTTCCTCCACCCCATATGATGCATCAGGATCTGTACTGACTTCCTGGCTGAGAGGCTGGCTGATTAGAGCATTGGCTATCTGACTTGAAGGAGCGGAATTCTTTCTTACCACCTGTCTGGCTCCCTGAAGGCTGTCCTGGTAATTAATACAACCTTCTGGATCCTCATCTGCCTCCCGCCCCATGTCTACTCCATAGTTCTCTCCCAGCTCTCTTGCATGCAACACTTCTTCTCCCTCTACAGAACAACCATTGCCTCCCCCATCTTTCACTCCATCCTCCTCCTCCATCTCTCCAGAGTCTTGCTCTACTGTTCCATCATCTTCCCTTTGATCATTGATTCGCTCCAGCCTTCTTTCCCTCCCCATATTGCATTCATCCCTTTCATTGGATTCAGAACTTGTCCCAGACCTCTCCGAACATGTTCCTGACTTTTCCTCTTCTGCTTCCATCTCCATCTCCCCCTCCCTCTCTCTGTCTTCTGCAAGACTGCTTGCTCTCACTACACCAGTTCCTCCTCCTCCCCTGGCCCTCTCCCTTCTTCTCTCTCTCTGTCGCTGCCTCTCCTCCTTTTCCCTCTCTCCTTCCCCCTTACGCAGGCTCCTCTGCTCACTGATGCCCATATCAGAGCAGGTTCGATGGATAGGAGTTCGACAGAAGCCCTCCAAGCCTTCTGTGATACTGCGGGAGAGTGGTCTCCTTGGTGGAGGAGGTGTACCATCTGGAGATGCGGTGACAACAGAGGGAGGTAGGTAGGACAGACGACCCTTGTAAGATCGAAGTGAGGCAATGCGCACTAAGGTGCCCAGGGTGAAGCGAGCTGATCCCAGGCCACGATACCTGATATAAGAAAAAATTTCAAGTGAAACCATGTTTTGTAGTGAAACCAAGTAATGTCACATAATTACTTATTCACACACCTTTCACTCTCAATGTCCACATCGGACACAAAGCCCCAGGCAACAGAAAGGAAGGAAAACAGCCTCCTGGGTGCTGCGGCACGGCTGTTGGAGGGAGAGGGGCTTGTTGTTACGGAGACCAGGTCCATGGGTCGGACACCGCCTCGACAGAGCAGAAAGCAGCAGTTCAACAAGAGGGGCTCTCGAAGGCACATGTCATACCTGAGAGAAACACAGGAATATATGAAAGAAAACCACGTCAGTACAGCAACTAGTTTAGTCTTGCAAGGAGTATTCTAGTTATCTATACCTGTTGCCATAGCTGTTGCCCCTGGTTAGCATTGCATCAAATCAGATTTCCTGATTTCTAAAAAAACTTTTTTCAAACTTGTAGCAGACAGATCAAAGCTATGTTTATTATTTTCATGTCAAATAGAAATTGACTGAGATCTATGAATCATAAGCAAACAGATATGCTCAAAACGCAATGTGTTGTTATATCAATTAGACATCCCCTATAGAATAAATCTACTTTTTCATGGTTTTTAAATCTGCGTTAATTCTGCTGTTTGAGTTAAAAGTGCGCTGCTAGATGGTTCTTAAACATGTGATGCATGTACTGTTTAGAGACTAAAGACACTGAGTCCATAAACTATTTTATCTAGTGGTGTATGATGACCTAATTACATCAAAGCACTCATTATCAAGAAACCATTATAGCCCTTAGATACACAACACATCAATATTGGATAACACACACAGACACACACAAAAGATTTCAGAAATCAACAACATCTGAAAAACTTAAGATTTCATTTAACACTTTAAACATGACTGAAAACAACATTTAAGAAAAGTGAAAGTATATGAAATACAGGAATGTTCCTTAATCTGGCAATTGAAGCTGAGCTGAAATGAATTTTCCAGCTACGGATGTCACAATGTCATGCAGTCCTGCTGGTTGTCGACAGCCTGGGGCAAAAACTAATGTTGCTTGCTTGCACCCGGAAAGCTCACCCAACGGACATGTCTAGCGCATAATTAGCAGCCGGCAAAACAGCTGTGGTAATCATGAGCATGAGAGACCCTCACATTCCGGCTAACTATGCGGCATTGGCCCCCACGAGCACGAAATAAGGAGACAGCAAGTAAGAGACGTGACTTTTATCTGGGTGCTGCTAAGCTGCTGCAGAGTTTTTACATGGATTCTGTTCAGGCTCAGTTTAACTGCTGGGACTCTTAAACCTTTGCACTGAGGTGTGTGGGATAGTCGGAGCTTGTATTGTTTGATGCAGGTTTAAATTGAGGATCCTGTGTAGATGTCAGTTTGCATTTATGTGGTAGAACTGGATAGATTGTAAATATGGCTTGTATGCACAAGCGGGTAAGGTATATTAAAGGGGTATGGTGTGATATATTGACTGAGTATGAAAGGTATTTTAGATTGTTATGTTAACTGATTAAACGTGTAGGTGAACTTAGTAAGTGTGGGTAATTTTATGGAGTGGGTGATTGGATGATTTAAGATAACCTGTTGTATTTATGCTGCTAAGTCAGTATGTAAATACACTCGACACACAATTTACAGACATATAAGAAAGAAATGCTAACCCTGCATGGTGGTTGATGGAACCAGCCAGTGCATTCCCAGAGCCACAGGGCAGAATGCCAACAGGTGTTTTTATTGCTTGTTCCCAGTCTGGGCGCTCCATCAGTCCATTCATTACCTATAGGAATATAACACAGAAAACTAAAGCAATCACATCAGTGGAAACACATTCATTTCATAATGCTTAGTTCTACAACAGGAGCACCTCACCTCATGCAGCAGACCATCCCCAGACACAATGATGATGCCATCCCACTCTGGGAGCGATATCTCTCTGATAAGCTCTCTTGCGTGGTTTTGACGTTCTACGATAAGATTAACAAATGCCCCTTATAAACATCCATCTTATGAACATCATGTGCCACATGAAACTGTTTTTGTTTTCGTGTTACCTGTTTGTATGAGGTTGTAACTGATATTGGCCTCTCTAATCATTGGCAGGATGTGGGTCTGACACCACTGCATTGCTTGGCCCCTTCCACTGAAAGGATTGACCAATAACAGCAGTCGTCTGGGACGAGGTAGCAGACTTTTTGAAAATTCTGAAGAACAAAGAAAAAAAGCACAAATTATTAAAAAGCCCACACAATATTCATCCAGGAAATAAAAATAAAAAAATCTTCAGATTTTCTGAGATGGTCAAATGGGACAAAAGCTAATCTCTGATTACAGTATTGCCCAACTCTGGACTTTGAATGCATTTAACTAATTGAGCCTTTTTCATTTCACCTAATAGGATTTACCTCACCCTGTACAGAGTTGATATTCATACATATCTGTTAATCATTCAGAAACATGGTTATAACACACCTTAAGTAAATTCTGGTATTATTCCCCAGTTAATCTATGGATCCACGTGGGGAAAAAAGAACAAAACAAAAATATTCTAAGCAATAGTTAACTCAAAAGATTAGTGTGGTATGGGTGGATGCTAGTGTTGCCAGAACAGAGATGAAAGGGCTACATTTGCAGTTAAATCTGGATTATGCAACAAACAAGACCAAAGCAGTAAACAACTAAGCGCAGCTTTAAGGAGGAGAATTCACAGAAACAAAACAGAGGTTTTTTTTAGAAACACTGAGTACACAGAGTGACATGAATTTTCATCTAATTGTGACTGACACACAATAAGACATGGCAAAAAAGGGACTGAGGAAAAAACTAATAAATTGTGCCATTTTTACCCCTGTTGGAGGAAGAAGGATGAAGGGACCATTTTAGACCGAGGAAAGCAAATACACATTCTAAAGAATTGATGACTAAACATCAAGTCCAATGATGTGACGGGACAAATGAAAGATGAAGGCTACGTTTTTAATGCACAAGCAAATAAAATGAGAAGAAATGATCTGTTTGATAACTAAGCCCAGTGTATATGGCAGTGAATATGGCAAAGGGAAGGGCTGGCAAGCTGAACTGCAGCAGCTCCACCCTTTCTATCTTTATATTTGACACTGAATGATGCAGACCATATGTGCAGGACAGATAAGGGACGGAATAAAGAAAAGCAGAGTAACAAATAAAATAAACTCGGGAGAAAGATCTAGTCACTTGGAAAAAAAAAGTAACTACCTACCATGTAAATCTGTTTTTCTTAGAGTAGATTATTGTTTATCTACCATTGTTTTTGGTAGATGCTCGATTAGTGTGTTTGTTCTCTAAAAGACAAAATGTGAGTGCTGACCAAACAGGAAGCCCTTGGAACCCTGGCATTTAGCTATACTTAGCAAGCATTTACAAAATAGGTGTAAATAAAAGATAAATGAGGCAACATTGTGAGTTCAAGACTCTTTCATGGAGACAAATAAAGGTTAGACCAACAACTTAAAACCAGTTATGCTACCTATGTTATTAGAAAGATAAAGCCACTCAGCAGGACAATTTATCTAAGATAAAGGTCAGAAACAGACATAACTTTGTGTTCAGGCTGCAGGAGCTTTTGGGGGAGAAAAAAAAAGTCAAGCTAACCAGATTAACCTCTGTTTCATACTGATGAATTTAATTCATTGGGTTTTGGATTGCCTCTCTGAAAGACATTTGATAGCGTCAGCTATTCAAGGAGATACTTCTAGCCAGACTTCACACAACTGGCAGTGTTTTACAGACTAAAAGATTCACTGCAGAGAGAAAACAATCCATGCAAAAACATCTCTGTCTTACATTTGGACACTATGGCTTTGTTGTGTTCACATTCATTCATATTCCAACTTAATGTAATTTGTCTCTATAATTCCAAAATCATGAAAGATCAACATAAAAACCTGTTGAAACATCAGTATGATGTAGTTAATGTGCCAATCAAATCATGAGCCATCACACACACTGACCTGTTTCAGCAGTGACGGTCACACCTCTGAGTAGACACTGCACAGCAGCTGACCACCTCTCAGCTTCAGGCCTGGTTTCAGCCAGATAGGCCCTCACCTGTCGGCGTCGTGACACCCCCTTCCGTCGTTTCCCTGGGGGGTACCAATAAAGCACCAGTAAGGGAGGCGCAGGAGAACGGGGGCAGCTGCACCCCACCAATTCTGATAAAGGCAGCAGGAGACGGGCTTCCTTTCCTGGTCGTGGAGACAGCCGTTGAATATGTATGTGGGTGTGGGTTAGGGTCAAGGCATAATTGGATGCTGGAGCTGGAGTTGGGGAGGCAGCAGGGGAGAGCCCTCCTGGACCACCAGGGCTGTTAGGGCTGCTGTTATTGTTGCTGTTACTGCCTGATCCCCAGCTTGCAAACTGGTCATGAAGGAGGGCCTCTGCTGGAGAAGGTGAAGAAGGATCTGGAGATCGCATCCTCACTGTTCAAGAGGACAATATTTACCAGTTCAATAAGCTTAACAGTGGATTTGTCAGAAGTTAGAAGCTTGAAAAGTGGCAGCACTTCAAGATTTACGGGGAAAAATATAAAAGGATCTGAATGTTTGTCTTTCAGGCAATGTCACAAAACGTAAACTTCTCTTCATGTGTGTCCATTTCCGGTTAGATCTTTGTTTGAAAAGGGGGAAAAAAAAGAAGTCCTTCCAGTTTAGATGGTCAATCGTTTAAGTAATCATCCAGTGAAAATGAGAACTGCTAGGATGAGTATGTGTGTCACAGGTAGAATCTCCCATCACAGTTTGATCTTTAGAGCTGTCAGCTTATACAGTTTCCTGCCAGTTGAAAAATGGACAGGCAATACTTTCAACATAACAGGACTTAATGTTAAATCAGACATTTAAACACATGTGTTCTTCACTAAAATTGCATATAAAAAGGAGTTTAAATTAAAACTTAAAAGCTGCCTTTATTGATAACAATACAAGGCAGCAGAGCAGCTACTTTACATTAACAATAAATCTTTAAATAATTATAAAAATTAACAAAACTGAAACTCTTAATTGCATTAAAACATAGACCAATTAAGTATGAATAAGACAAGGCAGTGGACAATGGAGGTTAAAACAATTAAATTAAGTGAATGCACAAGATTCTTTTTTTTATATAAAGTATGTTGCGTGACAAGTTCAGCCTGAAGTGTAATTAATGCCACAAAGATAAGTGCAAGTTTTTCAAGACCTTTGATACCTCTATAGCTATCTTAAATCTCAGTGATATATCAGAGGCAGACAAGAGGAGTGACAAGGCCAGTCTCCAAGACAGTAGTGTGATACACTTAAGGTTTTTTCCAAAGAAATACTTGAGAAAAGAGTACAGAAACAACAACATAAAAAAACAACAACAAAAGAATAAAAAAGAATGAGGAACAAAACAAAAGACAAACGAGGAGAGAGTTCCAGGTGGGTCCCTAGTTTATGTCATCTTAATGTCCTTCATTAGTGCCTCACGTTCCTTCCCAAAGATCTCTGTTCCTGTATTAGTGGAAGGGAAACAGAGAACAACTGTTAGTGTGGATCTGGTAAACTGGTCAATAAAACAGCAGCAGCATTTTTAACATGTGGGTAATCCTGTGGGAAGTACTTAAGATGAAAATGGTTGGGAAATTAAGATAGAAAAAAAAGACGTTAAGGTAAGTAAACTGAATAAACCTGTACCTCTGGCTCACCTGGACCAGGTCAACAAAGAAAAATCATTTTAAATCGCATCTTTTACACAATCCGAGTACAACAAGTACAGAGGATAGCGGTGATAAGAGAAAGAGATTAAGCTCACAGGGTGAAGCAATTCAAGATCCATCACGCTCATTGACCTTAGGTGTGTCTGTGCTGAACTGACTCACAGTCACACATCCTCAACTGTCTTGCTGAGACACCACATTATTTTTGTCGAGAGGATAAAATCACCACAATACGGTTGCCATTTTCATACTCAGGGCTTTTGTGTAACAGGATTAGGAGACTAAGTGAATCTTTCACAATCTGAATTTTGGACTGGTGATTTAAATTGTACTGCATTTTTTTTTTTAGGTTTTGCAATACGCATTCAAATTTTTAAAGTCTTGTGGTTATCCCAATAAAGATAGTAGCTCATAATGAGTCTGATAATTCTTAAATGTCATTAAAATTTATTTGAATGAGAAAGTGAAGAACATTCAAAAAGCTATATTTTCGATAACTGGTTGCACAATTTCTGATAATTATGAAGTTGTCTTTTGTCAGAGGCTTATAGCTTAGTAATGTTAAGGCTACAAAGACTTCAAGACTTGTACAAGTCTGAATACACTTACTGAACTAGAGCCGAGGGACTTGGGTATGCCATAAATTAATAGCCTGGCCACATCTTTAAAAGTTTTCTAACAGCCAGGAAACATTATCCAAGCTGTAATGCAGACAAAAATCAATACTTGGCTGATGTCCTGTTCAGATAAAACACAGAAAAATACCTCACTGATGCCCATTGTTGCACCTTACGTCCTTGAAGTGGAGGGTGGGTACACCCAGAAATAATAGGCTAATACAAGCAGGCTAAATTTGTCAACCACACAATGAGGCTGCTGTGGAGTATGTTGGTCAAGTTGCGGTTAAGTTGTACTCTAAATACGAATACATTTATCCTTTGGTGATGAATACTCGCTTAGAGGTAGTATGAATACTAGTTTATACCTTAGATAATAGGATTTACTGAAGACCACCAGACTATTTCAACAGTAAACTTTGATCGAGGTTGTCCACCTATGCCAGCTAGCAGTCTGACAGGCTGTTAGCCAGTTAACTCACCTAAACTGTCTTCTCATTTTTGGAAAACCCAGGCTGAGAAAGCACTATCGTAGACGTTAAAGTCTTGAGAAAATTGAAAAGGTGTTTAAGCGTATAAGGAACGAATTCACGCAAAAAGAAGAGGTTAGCACATGTAGAGACTGAGTTTTAATGTTAGCTGCTGTAAACTACTGCCTGTCAAGAGCGACACAGCGTTGTCAGTTAGCCTCGGCTAGCTGTTTACTACTTGACGTGTTATTACAAACCAGTTTCCCAAACTACTAAAATTGTATTTCCTTAGAACTTAGGAAATACATCCATTATACTGACAACCAGCTGGTGACATTTTGTGTCTGGTTTACGATTTTAAGAAGGTACACAATTTTGCGACTTAGCCAACGGGCGTTATGATTGACTTTCAGGAGTATTATGATTAATGACCACTTTTTAAACTTGATATTTTGATTGTTTTAGATTAATGAAAACCAAGTTGAATATAACTGAATGCTAACAAACCCCAGTATTACCTCATCTTGTCTCCCTCTTCACGACGACAGCTAGTCGCGGGCTGTGAAACTGTGGCTCGATGCAGGAAGTGTCTGGACACGAAGCAGCAGTGGCTCTGAGCGGCGGAGAGGAAATCCAATGACGACAAGGAAAACATTGCAACACCCACCGACATTCTCCAATCATTGACAGACCACCACTTCCGGACTAAGTCGTTTGTTATCAGGCCAACTGATGAATGCTTATCCAAAGATTCATCATGTAGAGTTTACATTAAAGTTCTAGAACAAGCAGTGTACAAGAGAAAAAGGTTTTGTGTTGTTGATCCCAATACTACTGTTTACTGAAAGTAGCCAACCCCATGTTAACAGGCAAATGAACAGCTCAATGAAACACAGAAGACCACTGGTTTTGTACAGCCACTTTTATTTGTGTCAAACTGCTGGAAAACAAAAACAGACTAATTCTTGTAGCCACGGCTGGCTCTGCGACCACGGGCTCTCTCGAACTTCCTGCCCTTGGAGCGGACATAGGGCCTGGAAGACAGGGGAAAAAAGGTTAGATTAATAAAAAACAAAACAAACACAATATAATCCACCTTTTACATCAGTTTAAAGCTTTAATTATAGTTACAGATCTTTATAAGGGATTTCTGCCATTTGTTAGACTAAATTACACACTAAACCCTATAAACTGTCAAGTGTTTGTCAAGTGTTTCAAGTGTGTCAAAGTGCTGGAATTTAATTTATTATAGCAAACGATTGACATTTCTCAATTTAGAAAATATTTGAACAATGTAAAATGTACCTGATCTCATTTACAGTTTGAAGGTAGCCCAATATACCAGATGTGCTAAACAATTACTGTAGACCAGAGGTGGACAAGCCAGGTGCAGACCTGCCAACATCTAAGAAATTTTACGAGTACACCCCCCGCCGCGCACCCGGCAAAATATTTTGAGTACTTTTGTGGATTAATATTGAAATATCTATATATCCTACACCATCTTTTTATGCTCTAGAATCGTGTTTTATGTTAGAATATTGATATTTTAGTTATTTGGGGTAGTTTATTGCAAATTATTACAGTGGAAAGTAACTTTAAAATTAGGATCTTGTCTAAACTATACCCAGTTGTTGGGAAGGAACTACTTTTTCTTCCGCATACCATACTCATATGTGAAATAAGAGCTGCTATTCAGGTAGGCAGAAAATGTAGAACTGTGCAGCACTGATGCTGAATTTTGGGAAAGGGATTTTCATCAGTCTGCTAAGTACAGGTTTTTGTGTTGATGTACAAACAGCAGGAGTCTCTCTCATTCTTATGAGTAAGAATACAATTATTGTTGCATATTCTTTTTAGGCATTTTACTAAATATTTAGTTTGAGTCACTAAGTAGGCTATTGAATAAAGATGTAACTATTAATTCTTTTCCCCTTAGTGCAGTAGGTTTTAAACTGATTCTCACAAACATTACTTTTGTTAAAAGTATCGGATCGATATTACCAATACTAGCTTGAATTTGACTTGGTATCGGATGGGGGGAGGAAACAAAAATAATTTAAAAAAAAAAATCACTGGTACATTACTGCTCCCCTCTGCCTCTCTTTGCCGCCGGATTTCACCGCAAATTTAAAAGCTGGAGCCAACAGCACCAGCATTCACAGCCTCATCCGTCATTTGACATCAATAGGACACACCCCTAATTTTGAGCAATTTCCAGATTAAATATCATCTAAATGGATGAGTTATAAACTACAGTTGTTACGAAGGTAAACTCGACCTGTTAAACCTAAAATGGATGTTTGTACCAGGCTGTAAACATTTTTATTTCTGCTGTGAAGTTGGACTTTTTAACATAGGAGTCTATGGGGATGGTAGAGGAGGGGTGAACTCCAATTCTCCCGCTTAGGTTGCACTTTTCAGCGTCGGAGTTTGCCGTTTGGCTGCTTCCCATCGATGCTGTGCTGATGTGTTTGCAGTATGAACAGTAAACGTCTCGGTTGTTCTCAGCGACAGGTTTCAGCCATTGTTTAAAATCAGGTATCTCCAACCACGAGTCTGAAAACTTACGTTTCCACATTCACTATCTTTTGTTGTTGACCGTTTGCGGTAGGAGTAGCCTACAGCGTTCACTGTTGCAAGATATGAAACGTCACACGTACGCCAGCGACCCCGACACACTGGCAGGTGCAGGGAGCAGGGGGGCAGGCTTGGTAGACTCGTTATTCTCCGCTTTTCTACAATGATTGGCTGAAACTTCTTCACCACGCTGCTGCATCGTGTTATCAGACATGTGCACATTCGCCACAGAACTCACATGTCCGCAGATTTTTGTTTTGTTTGTAGTTTAGAGGGGCGAGTCGTACCAGCGTATTTAGATGTCAAATTGCGTGCTTGCTGCGCAAAATGCGTACAAGTTGGCAGGTCTGCAGGTGCCATCAAGTAAAAATCTGCCTGTACATTTAGAATAGCCGTTTTTACTATAGAACTCATCCACTTGGTAGAGGAACTGTGCTAATTTAATTCAGGTGGTCTATTGATTAGTTGGAACTGCTGGCCAGCATTTTTACTTTCTGAACCAAGGACACCCACATCTGCTGTAGACATATTATTGGTCATTAGCTGCACTTACATGTAGCACTTTTGATCCAATTGAACACCAACAAGATTGAAAATTCGTCATGTAAACGCCTCAACTGATCCAATCAGCCTTGATTAAAAACAAATTTGAGCCGATCGAATGGGGCGGTTTAAACACTTTCACGATCGAATCATCAGGGAAAAATAACCACATATACACCCATTCCGTGCTTCAACCACATGGGAGCTACGTGACGCAATAGTTTCAGGGAAAGACTTGAAAAATGGTGACAGCAAAACAGAACTAGAATGTGGCGGATGCGTTTGTGTTAGAAACTTATACAAATACATATAAAACTTGTAAAAATATATTGTCTTTATCCAAGTTTGTTCTTTGACCCATCTAAAAACAATCAGATGAAAATAAGTTACATCCATCTTTATTAGCTGGAAGAAACTGTAGTGTAAAGAAAAAGTTGAGGCTCATGCAAGATTGTGCCTAGGAGTGCTGAAAGTGATAAACGGTAAGAGATCTTGAAGAAACAAAGCAATGATCTTGGCTATCTATGTAAGAGGAGAAACATTAAGATGTCTGGTTATTCTGTATTCCATATTGGAATCCTGGTCAATTATTTTATGTACTACAAAGCATCTCAAAAAAGATATCAACAGTTGAGGAGAAAAAAAAACTGCTTCCGATTAATGGGTTGTTTTGTGTGTACATACTTGGTATGGCTGTGAGGGGTTCCAGGGGCTTTTCCAAAGTGCCTGTACACCTCTCTGGCTTTCCTGGGTCCTGGGATGCAAACAAAGTTTCAGAAGTGTATACGAATACTACAAAAAGATCTCAACGTAGTCAGTCTGTACCATCTCGTAAAACGAAGTAATTTTTTCATCTCCCATTTGCAAATTTCTACATGTCTTTTCCATTTCATAAGTATACTTTAGTATCTTAATGAAAATAATATCCAAGTATGAATCTTTAACGAGAATGATTTCAATCTAATTTAATATGGTCTAAAATATCTTGTATTTAAATGACTCCAAGATAAAATGGCAATGGTTTAGTTAATCTATCAGTTCTGATAACAAGACAGCGAGTAAACGAAGTAACAGTAAAAAAAAAAAAGATGCACCAGCTGTAGCATGACTAATTCAGTCAACACTAATAAGTATTTGCTTATATCAAAAAATATTCTCAAAGGCATGTTTGAGAAAAAGGTTTTACAGTTAATGGCATGAAGGTTAAAACATAACGCATTAACCCAAGTATGTACGTACTGGATGATCCCTTTGCTCACTAAGATCAGTACAAACAGCACAATCTGAAAAAATGCACATTGATAACTAGTCTGGCTTTCCAGCTAAATGGAATGTCAACAAAACAGTCGGATAAAGTCAAACTTTATTACCCTAAGCGTTCTGAAAGCTCCTTTCACTCCCATGGTAACGTTGTTCAAAACATTAATGTGCATATTAACAATACCAAAAACAGACGTCTAAACTGCACATGAACACCCGCTCAAGTTGTAATTTCCACTCAAACTGGGAAATGTTTATGATACTACAGCTGCCCAGATGAGCATCCAGAATATCCTGGCTGCTAAGTTTTGCATCATGTTAAAAGTTCTCTGCTGCTGTTAGTTGGTTAGTTAGTAGCCGATACAATGCTGTGGCTTACGAAGTTTAGATATCACTTTTGAAAATAAGGGTCATTTTAATAAAACAGTTATAATTTAGTTTTACCTCCTCAGAGCAGACGCTAGCTAGCAGTCAGCACCGGTGTTTACTAACTACGATAGCCGTAATGCTGCAAGCGATGCGGCTTTGTAGTTTACCAGTCGTACTGAAACATTTTATAATTAAATTATTTTTATTGTTTTTTTCTTACAGAAATATTCTGAAAGAGTGCCATGTAGCCTACAACCAGTATAAATCGATCAATTAACCAATTGATCCATATATAAGGCGCTCCGGATTATAAGGTGCACTGCCATTTTTTGAAAAAATTAAAGGCTTTTTAGTGCGCCATATAGTGCGGAAAATACGGTAGGAGTAAATATTGTTAGGTAAACCCATTTTGTGAATTACAAATGCATTTTAATTTCCTGCATTTTTCAGAATTCAAGTAACGTGGTTTTGTAACCCGTGGGAAAAATATATAGCTTGGTTACCTGACAGCAACACTGTGCCATGTCCTTTGGGAGAGGCCAAAGCCAGCTGGTCAAACGTCATCACCTGACCTCCTGCCTTAAGGACCCTACGGCGGGCACCATCAGTTATCCTGAGAGCGCAGATCTATGAGACAAAACCAGAGCATTAGGACTATTTCAGAACATTACAGTTTTAAGTCTGTCAATCTGGCATCTACATGGGAAAACCTTGATAGATTTACCTTGAGCTTGGGGATATCCTGAATCCTGACATCATCAGTGACTGTTCCCACAACAACAGCGATTCTGTTCTCACGGCCAGACATCTTCATCTTACGGATCTAATATGCAGAAAAAACAGACGAGCCAAGTTACATTTTTTATTCAACAGAAACTAATTACCATATTCAATGATTTCCCCCCCAGATAATGCTTGACACAACATTTGAGATTAAAATGCAAGGCATTTCTGTGTTGTTTTGCGTAAAATACTTCACTTAACTGGTTTCACATCAAATTTAAACAGATCCTAAACATCTAATATGTGACACATATGCCAATGATCCAATAATAGCTACGGATAAAAAATAGGGATGGGACGATAATCAACAAATCAATTAATCGCATGATAGATGAAAATTAACGCGATAAATTTTCCCGCCTCGATATCGCCATGTGCATGCGTGTATTTGTTTGCGTCGTCTGTTGCCTCCAAACACGCTGGATGACAAGAAGGTTCACTCTGTGCATCGGTCTCGGCACCTGGGCGCTTTAGCAATTTAGCGGGATGAAATGAAGGGTGTGAAGCATCCTGTCAGTCATTCAGGATCTTTGTATCTCTGGGAGGAAGCGGAGCCGCAAGTGAGCCTCGTGAGGAGAATGGAGAAACTTATAGCAAAGCCAAATGCTACGGCCCCGGTGTGGGAGTTTTTCGGCTTCAAGCCCAATGAGAGATGAGGTAATCAACAGTCAGCCAGTATGCCGATTCTGTTCCAAACTTGTAGTAATAAAAAAAAGGCAATAGGCTACAACAAACTTGCATTCCCACCTCAAACATAATCACCCGGTCGAGTTTTCACAGCTCGGGGAAAAAAACCCCGAGATGCAGAGCCGTTAGCCTGACAGTCGACACATAATGAAGCGTTTGGTCGACAAAACAAATACAGTTGGAGCAGCGCAAAATGGGGTGCACTCACTGGAAGTGTGGTTCGCTACTTTTCTTATTATTTATTAGCATTATTGAAGTGCAGTTTTGGTTGTTGACACTGGATAGGCCATTGTATTAATTGTTTTGGAGAGACAGGGTCTATTCTATTGTTTTTGGTGCAATATTTTCTAACAGACAAAAAAAAAAAAAAACTTTTTTCTTTTGTTTATTTATCTAAAGGTTCTGGACATCCCAATGTTAAATAAATGTTTAATTGTTGTATTTTTAAAGGGTTTACTTGCATTATTATGATATATTAACATTACATAAGTGGTTATATTGGTCTCGATAATGTTGACAATAATAGCGTTTATCGTCAATAACTTGTGGGACAATATATCGTCCAGCAAAATTTGTTATCGTCCCAGGCCTAGATAAAAAAAAAAAACAAAAAAACACTGAATCCCAAAACCTCCATTAATTGCGTTTTTATTAGGGGTGGGACTTTTTGTCGACAAAACGACCAACATTCGACATAAAAATACTGTGTCGACATGTCGAGGGGGGCGGGCTTGTGGGATTTCCAAGTGGCATTTTTTGGCTTTTAATATTACATTTCCTTTTCAAATACACATCATAAAGTGCAACTTTTCCCATAATGAAATAAAACACTTTAAGTAAAACAAATCCACTTTTTCTAAATGGGATCGCCGCTTGATCCTCATCCAACTTCATACGTGACGGGAGCGTGACAGGCAACAGAGTGAACATAGCGGCAGCGGCGAAGAATAAGATCAAGGTGTGGGGAGTTTTATCAAAGTCATCGCCTTCAGAGTGCGAAAGATGGACAGTTGCCGTGCGGCTAGTGGTAAGCATGTTAATATATAGTGTTTATTATTTATTTTCAATTGGAAAAATAGCTTGTTTAGGCTACATGCACAGATCTAAACAAATGGAAAGGCGTTTTGTAAACTCTGCAAAAAAGTAGGTGCCATGTGTTTGTAAGGATGTTGAATAAACATTTTAAATTTCTCTTTCGTTTTTATTATCACTGCTTTAATAGTCAATATTGGACATCAGAGCCAATTCTTTAGAATAAAATGAACTAGTACAGTGTAGAATATTTTCTACCCTTCGCATTGCTGCTAAAAATAAATAAAAAGGCTGACAATTTGACAAAAAGTCGACACATGGGCCGCGACAATAGATTTCCCAAATCCTGTGTCGTTCCCATCCCTAGTCTTTATGTTTTCATTCAGGTTAAACATGTTATTTTCAATATCAGATCAAATAAAAGAAACAATTCCAAGGAAATATAAGCCAAATACAGAGCTTTCAATGATGAAATTACAGTTAAAACACAATTTTTTTTTAAAAATTAGCAGAAACAAATTAAAGCGTGATAAGTAATAATATATTAATCTAGTACAGTTTAAATCGTACATATCTCTAATAAAAAGAGGCAAAAAGGGAAAATGTGCTATACTGACCAGGCGGGAGATGGAGATGGGAGGCCTGTTTGTCCTGCTCATGAACAGCCTCCTCAGGACCACCTTGTTGAAGGGGGCATTACAACGGCGGGCCAGGAACCTGTACAACTGTTAAAAAAAAACAAAAAAAAAAAACACAATATGATTGTGTAACTAACATCAGTTATGAACTGAAATATTCAAGAGATCAGCTCAGATCATAATACCGGTGATGCAGTTTTGAAGAATAAATAGTAAGTATAATTTACCTTGACCAGGAGCCTCAGATAGATATCCTGGCTCTTTGGCTCTTTCCTGTGTACCTTACGGTCCTTGTTGTGCCTGATGTCAACTCCCTGAAACATGTGAAGGTGAATACTTCAGAAACAGCAGCTTTACTCATTTTACACTTCTGGTGTGTAGGTTAACTCTTTTCATTCCTATTTTCCAATGTACGGTCAAGCACACTATCGTCAAAAACAAATTCACCACCACCTTAACAATAATGCAACAAGAACTCTCTTTCAGCACACATCTCATACACAATCCAAGGAGCTCTAAATGTAGCATAGGCCGGGACACACGTTGACACTCTGCAGCTAACTGCTATCATATTGGCACCGCAAACAAATGGGCAGGAGCCTTTACAGCATTTGGACACGTATAATTTTGGCACATGGATAAACTATTATTAATGACAATGTTATACGTTGAAGACATTTTTTTTTGGGTTGGGGTTTAATAATCAATTTCGATTATTGAAGCGGTAGCCGGTTCAACACCAATGTCGGTGTAAGAGGGTAAGCTAATATGAATTACATTGATAAATCACCGAAAATGAAAGCGCTACTTCAACGCTTATTGTGTTCACAAAGTATTTAAATTTCAATCGAAAAGCTACCATTCTTCAGTTGATAGGATGACCATGGATACTCAAGCAATCGTGTCTTTAAAATTCTGCTAACTGTACCTACCATCTTGGACTCAGATCGAAAAGGGAAAAGGAAGAACAAAGTCTCGCGATAACACAGTGAGCTGAAATCTTGGGCCTCTGATTGGTTAGAGAACACGCGTTTCCTGTCAGCAGCAGTACAAACAGCCGCAATAATTCAGTAGGGTGCCCCAAGTGGATTTTAACAGCAAGAGCAACCACCAATCCTATTATCTAGTTTGTATTGAATGCACAGTGAGTGTCTTTGCTTTGATTTTAATTGTTAAAAAATGGCTATTCCCTTGAAAAAAGAAAAAAAAACTTACTTGGCTCTTTTCACTTGTATTCTTCAAAATAAATGGTATATGGACTGTAGGCCTACTTATTAAGCACTTTTATCCAAAACACTTTACATTATGCCTACATGTCACATTCACCGATTCACACATCAATTGGCATATCGGGGACAGTGTGGGGTTCAATGTCTTGCCCAAGGACACTTCAGCATGGGAAGCCTGGAATCAAACCACCGACTTTTTGTTTGATAGACAGTGCCCCATTATCCGTAGCCATTCACCTTTTTGAGTTTAAAAAGTTATCCTCTTGTTTACAATAGATCTTTCTGGTTTGAATTAACTAAGACATATATCATTTTTGGCATTCTGTTCTCTGAGCCGATGAGGTGAATATTATGAATACTATCTTATACATGTATCAAAATGTAATTGTTTTAATGATCGGTTATAGATCAGGTGCCATATGTAAGAATTATGTATCATTTTTATTTTAATTTATCATTAAATGGTGCTGATGTGTTACAAGACATTAAAAAATTAAAAAAATGTTCATTTCAAATGCTTCTATCACTGACAACCATAATTTAGCCAGGATATTCTCATTTCAAAAACGTATTTGCAGCCCCCAAATGATGTTATTGTTTACATATTGTGTTGATATTTGATTAAATCTCTTAGTCGGGGGGAGGTGGAGGGTTCTAAAGTATCCAGCACTTCTGTGTATATTTTTATTGACCTATTTTGGCCATTTTAGCATTTTCTTACATAGGCCACGGTTTCACATGATTGCAGTAGCTACCAGTTTTGGCCAGAATCTTACATATAGTACCTTTATAGTTTTTCTCAGTTGCTTTGGTGCTTTTCTCAGGTCAGAATGAAAATTCTCATAACTATTAGTTCAACCGCCGCAACATTTAGTCATCTGTGCACATCATTGTAGCATTTTCTCCGTGCTCTGAACAGATTGCAAATGCTTTTGGACATGTCTCTGTTTCTTTCATACAATTTTCTGCCATTTCATGACATTATCATTTGATTTGATTATATCAGTCAAAATAAACTATACTAAC
>JAPMNP010725319.1:0-10913 GCA_029874935.1 Atherina boyeri
TCAGTTGCTGAAGGGGGCTGGACTCAGACTGATAGCAACGCACTTTCATGGTTTTATAGACACAAAGAATAGTATTAAACAAAGTATTAAAACCATGAATTTTCTCAGATCCCGCATTTTCACCAACGGCCTTTACGGTTTGTGCAGTTAACTTGATTTCGTTGTCGTCGGTATAAAATACAAAATAACAAGCTGGCGCTATCTCTTCTCACTCACGGTGCTTATTATTGTATTATCTTAAATTATTGTGATATGTGACAGGTGTTTGTTAATCTATGTCTCACTTTTATATGAATATTTGTTCTTTGAAAACCTTTTTTTTTTTTAATTGTCCTGTCATGACTCGGTTAAACGTGGCTAAGTACAGTGGTTTTGGCACGTAGTTATGTTGACAGGTATACTGATAGAACTTATCAGACTGTTAATCACAACATGCACCGTAATTTTTATCTAGCAGATGGTAAATGGTAAATTTTTTTTGCATTTATATAGCGCTTTCCAGCCGTATTCCTACAGCCCTAAAGCGCTTTACATTCACACACATTCACACTTTTGGTTTTATTATGCTAGTTCATTCATTCTGACAAATTATTGTTGTGTATAAAACAAGGGGCATGTTTTTGGCTGTATTACTGTGATTAAACATCTTGTATTGATTAATGGAACACTGATTATTGTAGTTGACAGAATAAATATACAGTTTCAATAAGTCTTTGGTAAAACACTTGATAGGAAACTAATGAGAAGTGGATTATTTATTTATTGTTTTCCATCTGAACAAGTGAAATGCAAAAATTGTAAATAAAACCAGTAATCAAAAGGTTTCTGTAGATTAACAGTCAGTAATTAAGCTTATTTTTGGTTGTATCTCTGCAGCACACTTACTCCTCTACTGTTTTTATTTCTATACAGGTCAAAGATATAGAGGGATGTGCAATAAACTGCAGGAGACCAAATCAGAATCTACTCCTGCAGTTCCGGTACAAGGTGAAGTTTTGGATCATGAACCACCATTACCTCTTCTTTTTTTTTCTCCCTCTGTTGTCTCAAGTCTTTTCCCTTCCAGTGAAAACTCCTGCATGTCTGATTTAAACTAACAAGATACAAAGATTTAAAGATGACTGTTAATAAAAAAAATGTATTCATAAAAGCTATAAAATCTGTTTGTAATATGTCAAGACTTCATAAAAGAAAGAAATTGACAAGTAGGTTTTGTGCATCACAGGACTGAGTACTTTCCATGGTTAAGTGTGTGAATGTTTGTTTACAGTCCCAGAAGACTGAGAGAGACAGGAAGCGGAGTCACATTCTGAGGATGATGGAAAAAAAAAAACAATCACTGCTTAGTGTTGCTGTGGATAAAATGTCTGATAATCTGTTTTCTCATTATTATGTGTTCCCTTTTATTTCATACAGCACCACGTGCCACTTTCAAAGTTCCAGGCCACAGACCGTCTCCCATGGACGTGAAAATGTTAGTCTGGTCAGGTCGCTTCAAGTCGGTAGACCAGATACCAGAGACTGTGTCGTAAGTAGACTTTTCCTGTTTATACCAGACTTTCCATCGCGTTCTTGTCAGATTGCCTTATCACAAAAGCAGAACTAGCTAACTGGATGAGCAGCAGTGGAGTGTGTAGCAGGTCCTTTGAGTTCAAACAAGGCATCTGTTTATGGCAGGAGGTAATTGTAGTGGCTACTGACATCAGGGTGGAGATTACATCTGATCTGCTGCTGCTGTAAAATATCTGCTTTTTGTTCATGGCAAATGCAGCTGTTCCACCTTCTGTACGCACAGGACTCAGATTGAGTTGTTCTAAATATTGACATATGATGCTAAGATATGAATGAATAGCCAATTATGTTTGACATTACTGGAATTGAACAAAGGAACATGCATGCAATGTCCTCCATTTTGTTTTACAACTATGCCATTAAATAAAATGAGAAATAATTGTGATGTTGCTGTAGGTTTACTTTTAAAGTTCATGTATTAAGTTTTGTACACATGCATTTTCAACAGGACTGAGATGATTGATGCTGCCAGGAACAAAATCAGAGTAAAAGTTTCCTATTTTATGATGGCATTCACAATAGGAGCCTGTATGTTGATGATAATCTCAGGCAAAAGGGTGAGTAAAAATTCATGAATTCATTATGTTTTTCAAAACATCTGTAAACAAATGAGTTGTAGGGACAGCAGACGACAGTCTCATGGTTTTGTTCCTGCTTTTGTGTCAAAATCATTGCATCAGGTTTTTGTCCTATGTATATAAACTACCTGTATTTCCTCGTGTTTATCCAGGCTGCAGGCAAGCACGATTCTTTGACAGCTCACAACATGGAAAAGAAAGCCAAGTGGAGGGAAGAACTCCAGAGAGAGAACGCAAGCGCTGTTGCCGTGTCTGAAAAAGCTCAGTGATGGAGCGAAGCTCATCCCAGCAAAGTCGTACCTTCCCGAACACTGGACGGATAATTCCCTTTTATATTGTGTGTACCACAGTTCCAATCTTCTGGAGAAGAACTATCAACATCAGAGCAGTTACTACATTTTAGTCTTACTTTTTCCAAGCAGGAAATTGGACTTTAACATACAACCCCTTGCAAAGAATTGTCTATCAAGTGTTTGTGATTCAATGAGGTTATAAACAGGCACTTGATGAGTTAAAGTCAACATTTGTAACGCTAGCAATTTGGTTATCTTGGAGTGGAAAGCTGTGGTGTTACCAAACCTAATGCTATGACTGATGATTTAGAGGAAACAGATTTAATGAATGGATCGGTGCACAACTTGCAAGACGCTACATTTTCCACCTTGTAAAGGTGCTTATCTTTGGTTTTCAAAGAACACCACGCAATAGATTAGACATGAAAGGTTCCTCAATTATGTCTAGATGCAAATATAATCAAGACTGTTTATGGCATCTGTGTTTGTAAATAGGAATCACCATAAAAATATTAAATAAAATGATGCGTCATGAGACGTCTTGTATGATCTAATTAACTCACCTGTAAGGGTTTTGACGGTTTTAAAAGAAATGTAAAAAAAACAAAAAATTGCAACAAAACCTCATGACAAGTATTTCTAAATGTTTGGTCAAGAACAATCTTGAATGATGAAAAAGGACCTCAAATTGTTCCAATTTGGTTAAATGAATAAATGGTTTTCATCAATTTCAATAGAACTGATTCATTTACCACTGTAGGAGTTCATGAAACAACTTTTATGCAAATGGCGCAACATGAGACAGATGCACAAACTCAATACAACAAACAGTAATTAACATGTAGAGCTGGTCATCTCTTGCTGAGATTTTGACAAAAGTATGCAATTTAAAGAGGACTTGGTAAACAAACATTCAGTTGTACTAACTAGGGTGATCACCAGGATTTTCAAGTTTTTATCTGGATCTTTGCTGAAATTGTGTGGAAGGATTTCTGTAGAACAAGGATTATGGCACCATCAGCTACATGACAGATGCTAACCCCCAAATTAGAAAGGGAAAAATATGACAAACCTCCCAGCCTAATAGCTGATGCATGTGTTGATTTGGCATGATCAAAAGGAAAATACTACCTGAACATGTTTTAGACTGCTCACAGCTAAACACCCAATTGTTACTTTTAGGCCCTGTTTACATCACATCGTTTCCACACAAACCTTTTTCCTTTACGTATGTGAAATAAATGCCTTAACGCAACAGCTGATTGAAAACAACCTCTGTGCAGGGGAAGACGCGAATGGGACCAAATAATATAGTGCGCATGCCAGGTCTGTAGTGGGCGGTGGAACTTTGCAATTACACACCCACTCATGTGCAACCAGGGCGTCGTCATAAGACCGGAAAACATCTTTTAGTAGCTTTTCGCAGGTAATGTAGGGTCTGAGTGCGCAAGTGCAAGATAATGACAAAGGCGTCATCGTTGTCGAAATTTTCCACCTTCTGTTTACACTGTCCAGACTCGCCTTGCGTTGTCAAAAAATATTTCACTCTCTAGGCCATTGCCAGATTTTTGCAGTTTTCCCACCCCAAAGGTTATAATGCAACAAAACTCTTGCGTTTTACTGCTTCTGCATTGTCATGTAAACAGGGCCATGGAATAAAGTTATTTTAGCTTTGCTGAGGCAACATGATCTTTCTGACGGTGATGAGTGTGTGCCGATAGCATCAGTTCACAATTTGCTCCAGTCCCTTTCTTGGAAGGGTAAACAGTGTTATCTATGACATGCCAGTAGGGGGCAGAGGATACACCCCTCTTTACACCTCGCTTCCTGAGGAGGGAAGAGCCAAGTCATCAACCAATTAAATAGCTAAGTAATGTAGAAAATACTGTTGATGAGCAGGCATCAGTCCAGAACTAAAGTGCTGCAAATGAAATGAAATGAAATGAAATAATGGTATGATAATAAAAATTCCCGCTGGTTTGCTGCTGGACAGAATCCAGAATCATATAGTCTGTTTTGTTTTTGTCCAAGTCCGTCCAATCGTCTCAGTGCGAGGGAAGACTCCAATTCCCATGGTTCCATGGGGTTATTCACATCACACCAAAAGGCAGGAGGCAGTCTTAATTCTCGAGGATGGAGCCTGTGCAGGTGGAAGTATCCCAATACTGGTTAGAGGAATGATATGAGATCCAGGTGGGAATGCGAGCAGCCTGGTTCGTCACTGACGAGCTCCAACCCTCAGTGACACAGTCAAATTTCTAATTAGTCCATCTGTGGTTAGAGAGAGGAGGACAGAGGATTCAACCTCCATTTTTGACATAAGTGCCTTTCAGAAAGGTCAGTTGAGTCCTGTGACACAGTCCCAGTGACACAAACATGTGGTCAACGTCTCATGGTCAGTCCAGTGCTTCAGTTAGATAATTCCTCTGTGTGTGTGTGTGTAGAAAGGGTGAGGGGGGGATAGATAACTACGTCCATGTTTGTCATGCGAGTTATTAATGCTTCAGACAAGCAGTGCAGTCCAAATACTCCCACTGACTCAGAGATGGCGCTTACCAACCCTTTGGGATGAATGACAGGAACTTCTCGTTTTGAAAGAACAGAGGAGGAAATGCATAAAGTAATACAAGGATGGTGTTACAAGGGCAATCTGCTAGTGGGAGATACAGGGGCCTGAGCAGGTAAAAAGGGGCTTCAGATGTTAAGGAAGTCGGCATAAAACAGAACGATAAATGAAACCTTCACAAACTGGCTGACAAGACGGCAGAAACTGACCCATGTTGGACGTACACACAGACGTGTGCTCCTGTCATGTTATATTTCTATAATAATGATAATGATTAAATCCGCCTCTCTGAAAGCACGGAGGAGGAAAAGAGGAGGCCATGGGTTGTGTTAACCCTTGATCTTGCCGGCAGGCAGATTGAGAGAAGTGAAGGTTGGTGAGGATGAAGGTGGAGCACGAGAGGAGGGAGGATTTAGCATTATAGCTGGAAGCCCTCCATGGGGGCCTCGCACTGCTGGAAGAGGAACTGCTGCTGCTGCATGTCGACAGCCGGAGCCAGAGATGGGTCTTCGTCTTCAGTGTTGAAGTAGCGCTCGATCAGGTCGAAAGCTTTCTGATAGATTTCCTGGTTCTCGTGGCCTTGCAGGAACTCCAGCTTGTCTAGACCTACACAGAAGAGAGGGATTTAATGGGGAATATTTTATAATTCCAGCTTTTTGTGGAAAAAACAAAAAATGTTATATCTTCATATCCAATGATATGTTCATCTAAATATCAAAAGTGAACTAATTCAACATAAGACTCATCAAATTTTGTGATGGTGATTATTTAACAAAAACCTTTTTTTTTTTACCTTCCAGAGCAAGAAAATGTCATAATTTTATTGGTGTGTATACTCACCATAGGCCTCTTCAATGAGTGCACAGTAAGGGTTGATGCCTCCCCCTCTTTTGGCCTCCAGTTCTCCCAGTCGCAGGATGTTCTCAAGACCATTTAGAGCCACTTGAACTATTTTGGAATCCATGAGTGTGAGCAGGTCGCACAGAGGTTTTATACAGCCAAGTTCCACTAGATGTCTGCAGGAGGTAGCACACATGGACATAAACATATATCATTTTGTCAACACAACAAATTAGTTAGTAAATCATACAGTGGATAAAAAATTATAACTACGCCTTATGTTGTAGTAACAACCAATGAAAGGTTTTTCGAGTGTGATCACCAAGCTTACACACTTTCCTTAATTTAGGCATATGTCACTCGCGCATGCGAGTATTTGACTGTTCTAATTGTCGAGACGAGAAGGCACGCAAAGAAATTTTCACGTATTTCCCATGAGCAAACCAACAAGCAGCCTGGATTCATGCAATTGGCCTTGCAAACTGGAAGGCCAAAGCACTGGCAAAAAGCAAAATATGTGGGATATTGCCCATCTGTGGAAAATCAATCTGATCAGAGATTCTAGCTGGCATGTTTACTTGGACAGTGGATAAAGTGACCAATCAATTTACATGTGTTTACATGATGGAAAGATTTAAAACAATCGTAATGCAAGATTTTTGTTATTCAATGTCAAAAATATCAATGAAGGATCTTTGAAATATACTTGTAGACGGCAAGTGCTAGTTCTGTCTCGTTGCTTCACAGCATCTTGATTTTCTCTGCCAGCAAGGTTAGCTGGTTTAGTTGTCAAAATTGTGACTCAAGCTACTTTAGATGGCTTCTTAAGCAGATCAGAATAACTTTTGGCAATCTCTATTAATTTGATCTTCAGCTTTCTCCTCTTTGTTGGACATTCTACTGGAGTTTTAAAGATGATTTGTGCTGATCGGGTCAGGAACGGCATACAAATAGGCTCTTTTGCCCTTTGGATGTGGTTGTGCGCAGGTGCATGTGACGTATACGTAAATTACAAAAATAGGCCAGTAAATGGGACAGATGGTCTCATGCTCCACCTACCATTTGGCAAAAGATACAAAATGTAGTTTTTTGGTGTTTTCTTTAAAATAAATTTTGAAATGAACTATATGTAGTATGATAATCTTCATCAGTGTCATACCTAATCTGCTCTGCAGAGCCCCCCGAGGTGGCATTGGTAATGGCCCACGCTGCCTCTTTCCTTGTTCGAAACTCTGCCACTTGCAGGATAGTGATGAGAGGAGGCAGCAGACCTGCATCTATCACCATCTGTCAACAGGAGAAAAGACTAATTAAGTTTATAATAATACCCTTTTTCAAACCCTATTAAAGGAGAAATTATATATATATATTAAAAAAAGCAAAAAAAAAAAAAGCATGAGCACACCTGTATTTGTGCTCGATTTCCTGCAGTGATGTTTGAGATCGTCCAACAGGCCTCCTTCTTGATGGATTCCTTGGGGCTGCTCAGAAGGTGAAGTAGGGACTGCAGCGCTGAACAGTTCAGAATAACCTTGAAAGAAACAAATTAAACACAAAGTCAGTACTTTCCAATTCTGTCAGTGCAGACATTATAGCTCAGTCTGTGTAGATGCTGGTCTTACCTGTGTCTGCATATCATCTCCAGTGACTATGTTTCCAACAGCCCGCAGTGCAGGAGATACCACCTTATAATCAGCGTGCCTAGAGAAAAGCAAAATTATATCCTGTGATCACTTTGATGTTATTTTCTAAGTTTCTATAAAGGTACTAGTTACACTTGAAAGTAATCACAGATCATATTCAATTAAAGTGGAGATGAATGATGCACTTTCTACAGATGTTTTAAGTGACTTATAGCAATTGATAGTAAAAAGACTAACAGTATAATAACATTAAACTAGACACAAACACAATTCACCAACTAATAACAATATAATAATCTCTCAGTATGTCAAGTGTATGTGTTTAATCTCTCACATCAGTAATTCCACGAGCCTGCGGCAGACTCCTGAGTCGATAACAGCCTGGATTTTGTCATTGGGGCCATCAGATAGGTAGGAGAGTGCCCAGCATGCATCAGCTAGGATGTCTGTGTCATTGACAAAAAGCAGCCAAGACAGCACACTGAGACACGGAGACACCTAGAAAAAAAACAATGGCACAAGGAAAAGCAGATGGAGAGGACACAGCAGTGAGTTCAGTGAGTGAAAGTGTTTTTAGATCAGATATATCCAACTATATACAGACTTTGACCTTGAAATGTGTTATATGCTGTATATCAATAATGGATGAGGTATACAGTTACCATAGTGATAATTTATATTACCTTGGAGAAGTCTGGAGGTGGGTTCTTTCCTCGGCACAGGTTTGACAGCGCCCACACTGCGTTCCTCATCATTGTCAGACGATTTTGTTTTGCCAATAATCTGCAAGAGGACTTTTACTGAGTAAAACTGTAAATGTGCTCTTAATTCCAAGAACAACAACAGTTAAAAAGATGACAATGTAACACTGAGCCACTACTCACTGAATGAGGGAAGGAAGAATGTTGCAGTCTATGACAAAGTCTCTGCATTCTGTGCTATCGCCTGCTATGTTTCCCAAGGCCCACACTGCCTGAAGAGCGAAGCAATCATCAAGTCAGACAACAAACACATAAATGTACAATTTTCAATGACAGGACTATTTTCAATAACATCTTTCAGACAGACAACAATAAATTTGTAGCTGACTGAGGGCAGTGGCTACCAGCAAGGCCAGAAAATCTTTCTTACCTGTTCCTGTACGTCTTCAAAATCTGAGCCGAGCATCTCTATGAATATGGGCACAGCTCCAGCCTGGATTACAACCCGTGTTTGGTGGGATGTACCTGACGCAATGTTGGTCAGCACCCAAGCAGCCTCGAACTATGACAGTATGCAAAAAAGATATAAGTTGTAGTTGTTGGCAAGGTGCACACAACAATCTAAAATGCCATGTCAAGTCATATCAGCTAATGAGGACAACATAATGATGGCACTTCATGGCTCCTTCACATAATTGGCTTATTCATGCCATTAGTATAGAAGTTTACCTGCAATGTGCAGTTTTCTCTTCTCTTCAGGAACTCAACAAAATGCTCCACCACTCCTGAAGTGGCAATAACTTCATCAATTGGTGGGTTTGGCTCTGTTGAAAGATACAGCAGGGGAGAGCATTATGTAAACGATAAATACTAAAAGGTTATTGTTATATATTTCTATTAATTAGCAAAAGCCCAAAGGAATGGTGCAGAGGCAATAAAGCATATTTTATTTCTCAATAAAACACATTTTAACATCTTTACAGTCTTATCACCAGCATCTCCAACTAAGAGTTTACAAATTAAATGTGTCAATGAAACAATGTATCCTTTCTTGAGCTGAGGGCATTCGGTGATCGGTAAAACAGTACTTCTATAAATACAGTCCACTGTATTGACCAGTAGAAAAACACACATAAGGAATGACACACAGCTCAGGAACCCATACCTTTAGAAAGAAGTTTCCTGAAGCGCTGAGTGCCTATTAGCTGCTGCTCAGGAGAACTGGAGAAGATCATCTGAATCATGTCTTCTGATATCACCCCACTCTGTACAACACAGTTACAAGAATTACTGTTGCATCTGATTTGATACATGTAGCTAATGATGGCATTGCATATTGGTGGAGAGCAGGATTCTATAATAAATGCCTTCTCACCACATGTGGATCCAAGTTGTTAGCTTGGGATTCCAGGAAGCCACTATCTGCCATTCCATCGTCCTCCAAGCCCCCATCATCTCCAACTGTGGCAACATTTCTTCTTTTAAAAAGCTGCAACAGAACAGCGTAAAGATTTACTATTGTGGTATTTGTATGTTTATTTCTTTATGCCAGATTAATAGGAGAGACAGTTTTAATATCACTATAGCCGTCATTCCACTTTGCTTACTTGTTCATCCTTCTTCTGTTTGCGGAGCTGCAAGCCTTCCTCTTCCCTCCTTCTTCTCATCTCATCTGTGTTGAGAGACTTGTTCTTGTAGCTCTTGAGTCTCGCATTGTCCTTACCCTGACTCATTGTGTAGCCTGAGGAGACACAAAAATATATTACTTTAGCAAATCTGAATGTGATTTGAAGAAATATTTTGAGCTTCTTGTGGAAACGGAGCATTCTATCAATACACACAGAAATCCTACTATTTAGTCATTAATCGTGAGACAATACATGTAGTACACAGCCCAGCAGTTTTACTAAAGTGACCATTTTACCACTAAGTTTGACAATCACCAACTCAGGTAGTAACGTTAACTGTCAAACTTTAGCTGTCGTTTAGACAGCTGACACTGCATCATTCTTCTCAACAAACATTGCTTAACAACTGGAAGCGTCTAAAGATACCAAGCTAGCAGGTTAGCTTTCTGTGACTTTACACAGCGGGATTAGTAAACAATAATAAATATAATTATCTATTGACCAGGGACGAACATACTAACTACCGCGTCAGACTTCTGAAAAGCAAAAGGGGATTCTAAATTAATAGAATGCCTGCCCGACACTTTGTTCGCTTACTAATGTCACAGTCGTTGTTAGCCTCCTCTACTACTGAAAGCTAGCTGGCAAGCTAGCAGGAGATAGCTTAGCTCGACACTCTGCGTAAACGGAAGCTCGCGCAACAGTAAAATGTTTCACAAAAGCTTTTGACATTAAAGATAATATATTATCTCGTCGTTTGAAAGCGTTGCCCAACACAAAGAGCTAAAATTAAAACAATCACAATTATTTGACCTGTCAGATTGGGCTCCGTAATCCCCTTATTCGTTAGGCCACCGTTTCTACAGTCGTCGCCGGTATGTTAGTGCGCATGCGTTATATTAAACGCACCCCAAGGCTTCCCTTTACGCTCCTCTAGCCACACCCACTCAACTCTTTTTGGTTTGTAAATAGGAAATTTGCCTCTCCGGTTATGTAAAAATAGTCATAATATTTATCAGGGAAATCTCGGTTTATGGTTTTAATTCTAAGCAAAGCCGAGAACAAACATCAGACTCAAATTCCCTATAGGTT
>JAPMNP010725327.1:0-12478 GCA_029874935.1 Atherina boyeri
GGTGCTCAACCTGCTGAGCTACACACCGCCCCCTTTACACTTGAACTTTTAAACCCTTTGTGACATTTCCTCAGCGGGACGAGCTCCCCCCTCCTCCTGCTTCAGCTCTAAGAGGAGTCCATGTTTGTTTTTTCCTCGTTTATGGCTCCAATTTGTTGCTTCGCTAGTGCTGAAAGCATCACCTGGACTCCCATAACCATGCTGGAAACACTCTCACGGGTAGCATATCATACCACCAACACACACACACACATCGCATGGCTTTCCTGTAGCTGCAATCTAAAGGGACACTCTGTCTATGTAAGCAGAAACACCATCATCATCAGGATGAAGGGATGGAAATGGATAATTCTCCCCTCCCTGATTTTTTCCCTTCTCTTCCACTTTGTCGTTTGCTCAAGCCAGAGCTTTAAACACACACACACACTCACACACACACACACACACACACACACACAGGCGCGCTCAGCCACACCAAAGCATGCCTGTCATCCAGTTATCGCCTCGCAGATCAGTGGGTTAGGCTCGGCCCGGTGGCTAGAGCTGAGACAGCAGCAGTCTGGATGTGAGGTTCCCCTGGAATGCAACATGAAAAAAAGCCTTTAACCCTTCAGACACATGCACACACACACATACGTGCACACACATCAGTCAGCGGAAAGTGCTGAAGGCTTCGTTTTGAAGCTTCCCAAGTTTTCAGAGGCTCTCAGAAGCTGCATTTAACTATTAAACAAGCTGCATCTACACTCCTCCTCATGTTTGCTGGCTTTCCCATAAATATAAATTCAGATTTACTTTCTTAAATGAAATGCGGGGTGACGCGGAAAACATTTGCATTTTGAATAATCGGTATATCCGAGATAAATAAGCAGCGGTAAGCCTGCAGGTGTGTCATCATCTCCAGCTCCCTCGTTCAGTCCTCCACAGTCCTCAGCGAGCTCAACCGGCCCTCCAAACACACGGAGGGCTCTCCAAGCACGCTGACCTCTGACCTCTACGCTCGTGTGATGGGTCAACAGACTGCAGAGAGGGAGGGAGTGCTCTCAGCTTTGCCTTGTTCGCTCTCGGTGGCCGTCAATGGATCCTGATTGATTGTTTTCAGCTCGTTCCTGCTTCATTCTTTTATTCGTTTCTACCTAAACGTCTTGAGTTAGCTTTGTTTCTTTATATGCTGCCAGGAAAACAGAAAATATGTTGAGGAATTTATGGAAAACACGTTTTCATACCTATTGAGAATATTGCTAATGGCCTGTAAAGCAAACCTTTAAAGACCCACTCCGATGAAAGTCATGTTTTTCATGTTGTTAACATGTTCTTGTGGCATTTTTCTAAAGCTAGAGAACATATCTTTAGAAAATTAACGGACAAGTTCGGTATTTTACACTTAAAGTTTAGTTTACAAAACAGGTGTTTTAACATTCGTTGTAAAAATATTATTTTATTATTGCACATATTATTATAAACCTTCAAGGAACTTTCAAGAAACTTCACACAAGGAAAGACAATAAACCAAATAAAATAATGTGTGAATAGCACAGATTTCATTGGCCAAGAGACCTAGGATTGGTCAAAAAAAGAAAAAAAAAGACATCAGTCCTTCAATTCCATAAAAGTTACAGTATTAAATCTGTGGATGTTCTGCCATTTGTTGTCCCAGAAATAAGAGCTGATCTGGGCCAGAAAGTGTTTATGTTTACGGTGACGAATGCTTGGAATACATCACAGTCTGAACTTGAATGAGTGTGAAGCTCTTGTTTGTATGTTGTTAATCTAATCTTGTTTTTAATGGAACCGTTCATGCCCTGATCTGCGTTGTAATGAGACTAAAGCTAGATATGTGTTGTTTTAGTTTCATAAAGGACATTTCTTTCAGATCCTGTTCATCTTCTTTTGTCCTCCACATGTCCAGTTTCCTCCGATGTTTTAATGACACACCATGCTGAGATGTTACCAGCTATCACCTCTCTGGGAAACACCCGCTGCTGCAAAAATATTATTTTATTCTGTCAAACTGAGTTCTTTGGTGTTTTACATAGATGCAAGTAAAAAAATAGAAATAATAATCTAAAATCTTCTTCTTTTTTTTTTTTACACAGCACAGTCTCAGCCCTCGAGTTAGGAGCCTTTTTTATATATGAATTGCTAATATTTAGTATTAAAGGGACACACCACCATTTGGGCAAATACGCTCATTTTCCACCTCCCCTCGAGTTAAACAGTTGAGTTTGAGTTCGACCCCATTTTTGGCTTTATTTTAGCATGAATTATTGAATCGGATTATACCATCAGCAATTAGCATTAGGTGCTAATGGTCTAATCTGATTCAATGATTAATGCTAAGCTAAAGCCAGGGGAGATGGAAAATGAGAATATTTGCCCAAATGGTGGTGTGTCCCTTTAAGTGGCCTAATAAACAAGCAAAAACAGGCATTTCCAGACCAGCTGAAACACCAGAAGCAAACTGCCTCCTTGCAGGTGGAATATAAAGAAATCAAGGGTGGCCCCAGACTTTAGCACAGTGCTGCGTACATTTAGACATGTTTGCACCTGCTGAAACGTACGTCTGCGTTGGATCATCGCTGCTGAGAGGCAGACACGTTTGAATTTGTACATTTTGAGCACATTGTTGCAGCAGTTTGCTGGTTGCTGTGCAGCCCCGATGTCAAGGCTGTCCTCTGATTGGCTACGCTTGATCCACAGTAACATTATCCAGCCCTCCCTGTTTCCTCTCGTTTGTGTCCTCAGACCTTGAGCCCCATGCAGTACCTTCTTTAAATTCCTCTCCCCGAGGTCTGCTTGTAATTGTTTCAGTTGGATTTATTGAACTCTTTAAACATGAATCAGGCTGAGGGATTGCACCGGGTCACGGGGAGGTACGCATTCCTTCTGGACAATCTGGACCCTGGAAATTTCTGTTGAGGACGACAAGTTCTGCTCGGTTTTTCAGGCAACTTTCATCAACAACAACAGGAAGAGATGAAAACACCGAAGAGGATTTTCAGCCTGTAGGGAGATTTTAAATCAGACATTCATGTGTTTGAATGTGTAAAAAACTGTTTGTTTTCCTAAAAATTTTAAATGTTAAAGGGACACACCACCATTTGGGCGAATATGCTCATTTTCCACCTCCCCTCGAGTTAAGGGNNNNGGGGGGGGGGGGGGTTACTCCAAGAATCCAGTTTCCACATTATTCAACAGTTTCCTCACAATCTCACAAAGGGGAAAACCTCTCCATCTGGGACGGCTGCAATTTGCCATTATTTATCTCTCAAAATATGGGAGTGGGATCCCTTTCGGCTTCATAGTCGTCTCTATGAGCCCCACCCCCAGTCTGTCTTGTCGGTGACCTTCCTGCGACGAAAGGTTGAGCTACTAGGTTGAGCACCTAATGCTAATTGCTAATGGTCTAATCCGATTCAATGATTAATGCTAAACTAAAGCCACGGATAGGGTTGCCACAATCAGAGAGAACAGCTGCATGAAGAGTGGAAAGGTAAAACTCAATTGTTTAACTCGTGGGGAGATTGAAAATTAGCATATTCGCCGAATTGGTGGTGTGTCCCTTTAAAGTTACTCAAAGACACTCAGAATTTTTCCAACGAGGACGTGTTCGCAGATACAAAAGCAGATAATTGTGTTGAAAATGCACTGCACAGATTTCCTACACTGATTGGACAGGGACAAAGCAATCGAGCATCAAACCGTCCAATCAGATGGCGGCTGATTTTGTTGCCTCCCACTCTACCGGAGGTCCTGATGTGAAGGAAATTTCAGACTTCCACAGTGTTACCGATACTGGAAGGAAACAGGCAGCTCATACTTGATGATGTTGTGGAAATTAAGGTTAGCCTTTTGATTTAATGCTTCAGGATTTTTGCTGCTACTGACGTTATTTTGTGCTCTTCAACTTCAAATGATGAACCAGGGCCTTCATTTATTAACCGTTCTCACACAGACCTGTGCTTATTCTTAAACATGTTGTTGGATATAAGACCAGCTCTGACCTGCGTGTGTACAGAATCTGGAGGTCGAACCATGACTGCATAACATCTGTGGACAGACTGTCCGTGACGTCTCCCGTAGGTTTGTGATGAGCTGAAATGAAGCTCGTTCGGAGGTTCCCACCGTCGCCATCTTGGCAGCGTTACATGTCTCGTCTCTCTCGGAAAATGCAGAAATGAGCAAAGAGGTGGAGCTGAGAGGGGGTGGATGATTGACACCTAGCTGCCCGTAGCTAAGAGCTAACAGGAGCTAACAGACGTTAGCTGCTAGGTGCGAGTGTTAGCCGGCTAAAATCTACGGTTGTGCTACTCTCCTCTCCTCTACCTCTTCTTGCCAACTTCTGGAATCATTCGTTAACATTGATTTACAAACTCAGAATATATCTGGGGGAAATTTTATTCCACAGTGGAAAGGATGTCAGAACACAAACAGGGGGAACTCTGGTCGGGAAACCTCAAGGTGTTACCTTGACCTCGGGTAGGAGACTGATATGGATGGATGGATGGATGGTGGATTTATTCCATATTCATGCCATTGATAATAATAGTAATAATAATGATAATAAAAATAATAATAAAAATAATAATAAAATAATAATAGTAGTAGTAATAATAATTATTATTATAATAATTACGATAATAATAATTCATGTCATTCCAAAGCGCCTTTTAAATCAAATCAAATCAAATCAAACTTTATTTATATAGCACTTTTCATAAGCAAGTAGCACAAAGTGATTTACAAGATAAAAACAATTATTAAGTATATTAAAATCATCACACACCCAAGTAAGATCTGTTTGTACGCTCTATCCACACACATCATCACACACATCACCCCTCTACAGAAACAAAAGCTAACACTTCTAGTTTCTGTCTCTTTTTTAACTGAAAGATCAGTATAAAATATAACTTCAGATGAACAAATGTAAGAACTAAAACGTGACTTAAAACATCTGGCTTGACCCTGATGTGATGTAACTAAATATTGGGGATCAACACACTGGACAAAGGAACAATTAAAAGCATGACTGAGAACATGGGAAGATTTCAGATTTAAGGTTGTAAGTGTCCGACACCTGCAGTAGCTGCTGAAACCATCGGAGGTGTTGTTTAGAGTAGATCACCGTCAAGTTTGATTCTAATAACTGTTTCACTTCAACAAAGTGATGCAGGAACATCATACATGAGAGACGGGATGATCTTGGACACCAGTTACGCCTCTACATTTTCACTCTTTCTTGTCTCTGTGAAGCTGCGATACTTCTGCAGATCAGTGGAATGTGTCAGGATGGAGGCATGTGTGTGTGCACGTGTGTGTGCACGTGTGTGTGCACGTGTGTGTGTCTGTCCACCTCCTCTGCAAGGCCGACAGTTCCTGTGCGTGGGCTTTACGGTGGAATCTGGTTACCCAGAGAGTATGTGTGTGTGTTCATCACCACTTCATTCAGTCTATCCTCTGAGGCCGTCCTTATTGGCTGTTTTCTGACCAATGGTGTGGCAACAGGAAGTACAAGCCCCTAACAGCTGGTCCACTGAGAAAAAACAAGGGCGATTCAAAGACTGTTACATGCAGAGAAATATTCATAAAGCATGTGGAAGACAGTTAGTCCTGATGGGACGAATCTTAATTGCGTCTCTGTATTATGAAAGGAAACATAGTGGTTTTATTATCAGGTCAAACCGACAGACAATCAATGATAATACGCTGAAATTAGAAATAACTCTGCTGCCGCTGCTTCCATTCATCCCGAGCATCGTTGTGTGTGGTGAGATGTTTCACTCACAGCTGCTCTCCAGGTCTGAACACACACACATGCTCAGATCCAGCTGCTCTCCTCTCTCAAGAGACTCTCAGCCGTCATTTAGTCTCATCTACCGGCCGCACAGATCCACGCTTTATTTTAGTTTTACTATCGATCACAATAGCGCGCAAGACGCCGGACTCATTTATACCGGGAGTGTGTTGAAACATCAGCTGTGACAGTTTGTCATCCATTATATGAACCGTGTGATTGTCATGACCACCCAGCGTCGGGGTGACGTCACGCAGCTGCAGGGATCCTTTCAGCAAAATACAGGTCCTGTCTCCATGTGGATGTAGCTGACCCTGCAAGATCCTGGACTCAAGTCTAGAATTATGGATCAAGCTTTTCTATCAGTAAAGAGGAAAACATGCAGTCCCCTTAAATCGATGACAAAATTCGTTGCCAACGCATTTAATCATCGAATTTTATAGATTTTATAGATTTTATAGATTTTATCGATTCGCTGTTGCAGCCCTAAACCCTTGTCTTTGTCACACGACAACAACTTCATTCAAACTCCGCCACAGCAGTCACTTAACTCACCTGAAATCTATCCGTTTCTCCCTTGCTCATATGATTGACACTCAAAATAAACAAATAAATGAATAGATAAGACGCATCTTTGGCTCCTACAGCCTGTATCAACATTTTAAACTGGTGCAGTGTTGACAAAATGGCTGCATTTGAATTCTTATTTTAGTAAAAATGTTTCTCAACCTTTAAAGAAGCACTCCAGCACTTTTTTGTCAGTGATGCGCCCCCTATCGATGGCTAATCCAGCATCCATCTTGGATTGTACCTGTACTGTGAGATCTCTGCAGTCTTATCTTGACTCTTGCCTTATCTTTCTTTTCCTTTCTTCCTCCTGGAAAGTCTCCTTGTTTTCTTTGCTGAATAAGCCACGGTGCACGTTCAAAATGGCCGTTGTGTTTATATCTGCTTGCTAGCGTGTGTGTAAAGTGAGACTAAGCTAGAGTGTCACAGCATACCAGAAGAAGTCGTGAAGTGCAGTTTGTCAGCCTTTGGGATGCTGCAGGGCAGCGACGGCTCCAGAAATGCACATAATGGATGTCACTGTGTCAATGAGAACTTTATACAGCACATTTATACAGCCAAGGCCTCCAGCGTACTTCACACAATTAACACAACGAGCAAAGGTACAATGTTCCTTTGATTGTTGTACAAAGCAAAGTTATAAATATTGCAAATGGTCAAAAGAAAGGTCTTCTATAACACCTTTAAAGGTGGAGAGACTGTAAAGGCAAAGTGTTCCACAACTGAGAAGGCTTGGTGTCCTCTAGTTTTTAAATGAGATCGAAGAACCTCTGAGACTATCTGATTGGCTGAACGAAGCCCTCTGGAGGGCCGATGCAGTACAGTGAGATCAGACAGGTAATTCTGGAGCCAGTGACTTCAAATCAGTGAAAATAATCTGTTATGTGCTCTGGCTTCTTTGTCCCAGTGAGAAGCATTTTGAACAACCTGCAGGCGAAGAAACTTAGATGGTTCAAATCCCTCTTACAGGGAGTTACAGTAGTCTAAGCAAGAGGTAATAGATTACTTTTCCGAGGTCTTTCTGGCTCAGGTAAGGTTTGACTTTGGCAATAAGTCTTAGTAGGAAGAAGCTAGACATGAGCTGTGCCGTCAAATGAGCGCATAACGCAGAGTTTTAGGCTTAGAAAGTTATATAGTGTGTCTATAAAGGAAACAGAAAAGAGATAAATTAGGTTTGGTCTCTTCTCGCCCCTAGCTCGACTTCTTAGTTCTTTATATCAGGTACTTAAGTAAGTAAGATTTATTTATATAGCACCTTTCACAGACTCTCTCCTCAAAGTGCCTCACAGAGCAGATACAATTCACAGTAACATAAAATACACTAAATAAGATACATGACATTAATATAAAAAGCAGTCATAAAACCCCCGGTCTAACGAAAAACTTGTCGGAATTAAAAATGTTTTGATTTCACAACAGAAAAACAACCACAAAAGAGTTTCCTTGGCCTAGTTGTTATGAATTTTGTTGTAATTATTCAGAACTGAAAATCATGAGAAAGGTTTATTTTCCATGATGAAGAACCAGTTTATGTGCTTCGCCCAGCCCAATTTAACCCCTAGCAATAACTTCCTGATAATATAATCAAACCCATTTCTGATGAGAATACCTGCACAAAAAAAAAGAACCTTTTATTTCTGAGAAATGCAGTCTTATTTATGTATTACTCCATTATTTTCCCATGCTAAGCCAATTACCAACCAATATTATGACATATTACATACCTGCCAGGTATTACGATGCAGCCATTTTTACTCACTATTACATTTATTACGTCATTGTTGCCGTAAATTTAAAAGCGAGAGAAAGATGCTAGCCACCAGTGCCAGCGCTGACAACCGCATCTGTCACCTGTCAATCAGAAGGACACGCCACTAATGATGCGCAATTTCAAGATTAGATAACGTCTAAACGGATGAAATCTAAAAAAAATTACTCCCCCCCCCCACACACAGTTGTCATGAAGGTAAACTTGACCTGTTAAACCTAAAATAGATGTTTGTACCAGACTGTAAACATGTTGATTTCTGCTGTGAAGTTGGTCTTTTTAACATGGGAGTCTATGAAGCCCCTAGTGGAGGAGGGGGGAACTGCAATTTTTACCACTTCCGCATAGGTTTCTCTTTTCTCCGACAGAATTTGCTGCCTGGTTAAAACCCCTTTTTATTCTTAAGCTTTCCGCTTCAGCGAGACTTGATTTCTTTATTTGATTTTTTTTATTTTTTAGCAGATTTTAGTTGTTCTTATGTCATGCTTTTATGTCTGATATTTTTTATCTTTTTCGTGTTTTTTGTAGTTTCTCATAGTTTTTAGTATTTGGTTATGTGCAGCACTTTGTTTCAGCCGTGGTTGTTTTAAAGTTTATTTATAAAGTTTGTATTTGATTTTTACATTACCTATTGTTTTAGAAAACATTTTCGTTTTTTATTGTTGTTTTGACCATAAATTGTGCCAATAATGTAAACCTTTTTAAACAAATAGCTCAACATTTTGTCCAATATATGAACTTAAATCTTACCCCAGGGTTGCAGTATATGTTGTAAGAGAATAAACCCCTGAGAGGAAACCCTGGTGCTTGCTGGTGTCCATGTGTTTACTTAGATGTCGAAAAGGTCAAATTATTTGATTGATTCCCGCAGTAGGGAACGCTGTTTATTTAACAAGTTTTTGTCAGGCATCATGAAGGCAGCACAGGGAGCTCCTCTCTCTGTCTCTGGCAGTGATGTTAACCCTCTCCCCTCTCTGATGTGTCTAACATCAAACACTGCGCTGTCACACACTCGCACACACACCGAAATTGCGAGTGAGCTCTAACAGCTGGTAACAGACACAGAACAGAACTGAGCTGTCAAGTCTACACTGCATAGCTGACACACACACTCTCACACACATTACGTTAAACCAGGCACTCGCTGGCACACACACATACACCAACAACATGCACTAATTCTCTCTCACACACACGTTTAAGCAATCCAGTCTTGATCTGTGAGATGTGGAAAAGCCAGCTGATATTTTTCATGTGTTGCCTTCATCAGAGCTCAGTTCTGCAGGACTTCCTTTGGATTCTTATCTGTGACAGATGAAGCAACAACTTCCTGAATCCCACAGGCCTTCATCTTCTTTTAAATGAGAAAGAAATGCAACCCAGGCCTTGGACTTTTCAAAGAAATTTATGTATGGCTTTAAAAGTAAAAAGAGTCTCTTTTTTGTATTAAAGCACGGAACCAAAATGCTTCATCTCGCTGGAAGTCCACCTCGCCCGGGTCCATATAGATACGACCGAGTTATGAAGCCCTTGACTTTAACGTGGTTCAAACAAGATCAGTTGTCGATTTTATCCCATTTAGCTTCTCAATAAGGTTTGTATTTCTAGTTATATCCCACAAATTTACTCAAACTCAACTAACTTCCTCACTTTCCCAGCACTATGCGAGACCACTTTTAGCCTCCATTACAGTACACGTGGCGTTGTTTCCCTTAAAAGTTACATTTGGGAAAAAAATTTTAAGGGATTTTTTGGGAACATAACGTTGCCGGACCTTGATTTTACCAGCTGAGATCATAACGTCGCCCCCATCAGGCTTGTAGGTGCTAAGCATGATGGGTTTTGTATTTAATTCTTGGTTGTGTCCAACCTTTATGGTCCCAGCAGATCCAATCCTTAAAGGAAAAGTACCATTTATTTTAACCTGGGCTTGATTAATAGCAAGAAATACGTTTATAAACTCAATCTTGGAGTTACTTGAAGTCAATCGGGAGATATTTAGATCATTGGCACTGGCGTTGTCGGGGCAACGGCATGATCAGAGGCACTTTCTTATGCAGTGTGGTCTTCGTAACCGGCTTGTGTCTCTATATCTATGGTTTCGGATGCCAACAAAGCCACTCTGAAGGTACAGAGGGATAGTACAGCAACTAATAACTAAACACTGGTGAAATGATGGCGTTTTGTGGCAGATAATGTCTTATTTAGAGGCTGAAATTATGTTGCCCCGACCACTTCTGTAGAATGGATATGTATGCCAGCACGATGGATATAAATATCTCCCGATAGACTTCAAGTAACTCCAAAGTTGTCCGGGTGCAGAGCAGTGTGTAGCTCAACAGGTTGAGCGCCCGCCCCATGTGCAGAGGCTACAGCTTCTCATTGCAGCCGGCCCAGTTTCGAGTCCTGGCCCTTGAAAAAAAATTGTCCGGGTGAGTTTATGAACCTATTTAATGCTATAATTAAGGTCCAGGTTAAAAAAATGCTACTTTTCCTTTAAAGGTGCAGCATGGAAAAAAATCAAGGGTCAATGACAGAATAGTTTAGACTGATTAAAAAACTCCATTGGTATCTAATGACTTTTTATTCTCTATAAATGAGCCATTTACTGTATTTTCAAACCATTTATTGGTTCCCAATGAAAAGCAAAAGCCGCCTGTTTCCTTTGAAAAGGTGTACTTTGCCATCAGTGTGTTAATAAAAAAGCGCCAAGGTAAGCTAGAGAGGAGGTGGAGGAAAGTCACTGGAAAAAACCTGCTTTGAACAGAGAAAATTCAACTATTTTTTGTTTTCCATCAATTTAGAATTTACAAGCTGTCTCACCAACTAATTAAGATTTGGACAAAAATGTCATAATAAGGCTTAAAATAAAAAAAAACACAAACAGAATCACAACAGCCAAAACATAATAATTTACTGTGCAACCCACCACATTATAGTCCCATGTCCCTTTACAGTCTGTATAATATCTGTATAATATCTGTTTACAGGGGCTAAAGCTCCTCAATGTGGCATTTCAAATGCCAGAAATGACAAGGATTTGGCCCTGAACAAAGGAAAACCCGGATTATTTATTATGAGGGAGATAATAACAAACAAAGAGCAGGTGTAGCAGTCCTAAATGAGGACCAGATGAACAGCAAAGACAGGAAGTAAAACTAAACCGGGCGGCAAACTCCACAAAAAGAAAGAAACTAAGAAATCAAAAGACGAGCCACAAACGCAACAGAAACCCCATAAATCATGACATCTGTATCGTACGTCTGACTTAAAGCACTTAAACATACCGCTCAGAGTTCAAACGGGTCAAGACTGAATCTGTGACAATGCTAATTGAATTGACATGTTTCTACGCTAACGTCGCATGCTACTTCTTTCACTCGCAGGGGAATCTTTTGATTCCTAAAACAATCTCGCTGTAAACTGTCTCTTATTCCACGTCTTGCTGTACAAACTAAAAGTGTTTCCTGTTTCGTTTCAACGCGGCGGCAGATTTCCGGAAGCAGCGTATAGCATGTAGCCGTTAGCATGCAAACGTGCTTTCGCTCTGACTTGGACCGGAGTTTGAATGGTGTCCCTTACTCGGTAGTTCAGATTAGTTTGATAATAAGTGCTACAATGAAACGAGGAGCTCTGTTTCCTCCGTGTGTGTGTGTGTTCTGGTTATAACAACTTAAACGTCTACAAAACTACAAAGTGAAGGCAGCTGGGACCGAGGCATGATGGGAGTGATCAGTTCAAGATGGCACCGCAGGGAAGCCTATTTTTCATTCTCCTTTCATCTCTCTTTTCATCTCTAAATATAAATCTGTCTCCCCATCTATCATTTATTCATTTTTGTGTCCTCTTTCCTCTTCCACGTTCTCTCCTTCTCTCATTTTTTATTTTTCTCTCTGCCCTCGCCTCATTCTCTTTCCTTTTACTTCCTACCTCAGGTTGAGACAATCTTTGGTTTCTTCTCTTTCAGATTTCCATCTTTCTGCCGCTTTTAATTCTCCTTCTTTGTCTTCCACCCGCCCCCAACATTTGTCCCCTGTTCTTNTCCTCTTCCTGTCCCCTCTCATTTCTTCCACCTATTCTCTCACTGTTTTACTCTCTACTACCTCTTTCCCCTCATCTTTTCTCCCTCCCTCCATCCTTTGCCCACCCGCCCCATCCTTTTAATTGCGTTCAGGAAGCTGCCAGATATTGTGAGGTGTAATGTGCTGTCTGATTCCTCTCTAAGTGTTCTTAAATGATCGCTATTTATTTGTCAAGCCAAGCGTTGAACGCTAATTAAGGAGAAATGCTTTGAACTGCTTAGTGTGATTTTGTGTGGTCGGTGTTTTGAGTGGAGTGTGTACTTT
>JAPMNP010725330.1:0-12629 GCA_029874935.1 Atherina boyeri
CCTCTGTCTTGACCAACTTCTTTTGTCTTTTGAGGGCATAATACCTAGAAAATATTTTTCATTAACCACCAAAAAACCCAATTTTAGTAACTGGTCATTTTGACACATTTTGAGTTTTTAATGTTGTTTATTTACATTGATAAACAACATTAAAATTGCAATCCCATTACTCTTTTTTACCCATACCCCTTCCCCTACGCCTTACCCCTTGTCCTTTAAAATGGAGCCACAAGGAGTAGGGCTGAAAGTCAACCCCTACGAATTGGGACTCCCCTTTAACACTTGCATATGTCATCACTAGTTACAGCTGGCTTTAACGTCAGCAGACACGGCGAACTGTTGCCGGAATACAGCTGTGGTGATCTTTCTTGCCTGGGCTACTGTGTGCAGCATGGATGCTTGCAATTCATTCACAACTTCTATTTAATGCATTAACTGATCACTCAAGTCACAAATACACTGCTTTGTTAAAGTTACAGGCAAACGTTGCATCCGATGTGTGCATGATATTCCCACATATGTTGTATCTCATGACGCCCTCAATTTAACTGATCACCAGCAGCGAGGTTGTGTAAGTTTTTATTGACAACGTTATCACTGTAGATCAGGGGTCCCAAGTCCAGTCCTCGAGAGCTACTATCCTGAAACTTTTAGATACATCCCTCTCCAACACACCTCAATCAAATGGTTGAATTCCCTCATCTGCATGCCATTCAGCTCTTCAGACCCCTGGTAACGAGCCTTTCATTTGATTCAGGTGTGTTGGAGAGGGTTGCATCTAAAACTTTCAGGATAGTAGCTTTTGAGGACTGGACTTGGGCAGCCCTGCTGTAGATGTTCAGTGCTGCCCACAGCGCACCGCTAGTGTTCAGCCTGGTAACGATGACTATACTGAAGCTACGTAGCACTAGCAATTTTTTCGGGTGCATCTTATCAAGTAAATGACCATTATACATGTAAACAAGGTTAGACGAGACAATGCGATGGTTGTTGTGAATTTAAAAACTTTATCGATGGAAAAAATACTTACATTTGTACATATCCTTGGAAATGTGTCATACCCCTTCGTTTGAAGTGTTCTCCTGAAAAATCTTTGTTTGAAGGGGTATAAAGCCCTACCACTTGCCCCTACCCCTTGGTCTCAACAGGAATTGGGACACACCTACATGTGAACGTGCAAAACGGAGGGGTAGGGTTAAGGGGTGAAATGAGATTCAGCCTTGGTCTTCATTATGGAGAAGTTTAAATATGACTGTCGGCAGTACTTGTCTGTCAGCTTTAGCTCAACCCCAGTTTCGGTCCCTGGTGTTGGCCTCTCCAGATTGCAAATGAGTGTTTTTCATGTGAAGTCTGACATATTACATTTTTTGCCCCCCCACCTCTGAAGTGGAAATGGTGCACTTGCATTCTATGCTTTGTGTAGATATATGCAGCCCCATGTGTGTTTAAATCATTCCCCTTGCTTTCACTTTAATTGGCCTTCTTTCTGTATTTGCCAGGATGCCACCCCCTTCCCATGTCCTTCCCCGCTGCTCCCCCCTTTTCTGCCCCCTCTCACCACTCGCCTCTGCTCTCAACTTGACCCTAATTGATTGTAATGAGTACAAGCCCTTATACTCTTCTCCCAGTATCCCATCTTCTATCCTGTTCCTATTTCATTTATTGTGTACGTGCACTAGATTGGGAGACACGAATCCCTCCTGTGTCCATGTGAGTATCGAGTAGCTGTAGAAACCAGTATTATTCAGGACATGCCAATGAAAGACTCAAGTGTTGTATGATGAACCCTGCGCCAATTTTAGAAATCTCTTAAATGTGTACTTTAAAGGACTAATTGTCATTATTTGGTTGTTTTTCCACCAGTTAGACTTCAACCTTGCTTAGAAATGAATGCTAGAATTAGTGACGTGTTATGCTCAAACACTTCCTTGCACCTCCTCTCAGTTTCTGAACAAATACTAATGAATGACCCTACATGATGTCACTGTGCTAATTCATAACAACTGCCATTTTTCTTTGCTTTGGAATGCCAATATGATTAAACACCATGTCGAGGCCAACTATCAATCTGCACCTTCATAATCAGCACTAAAGGGATTGAGCGCTCCACTGTGTGGACACACATACAATAAATGAGCAGAGCACACACATTCATGGGCATGACTATTAGGTAAGTAGAGTTATGGGGGTGTCCGGAGATGACAAAGTGCAGGATCACTTATAGGAGAAGGTCCTCGCTCTCTGTTAATACTGCACCATTTACATGCATGACAATGTACCCACATTTACTCACTGGCAAGATCAATAACTTCACAGCACTGTATGATATGCATATAGCTCTGATATGAAGTCCTTACAGCTTTAAAGACAGAACCACTAAAACATAGGTCAAAATAATAATCATCCTCGTCATCTGTGGCAGGTGGTTCCTCTCTTTTAATGTATGTAGATAGATAACATAAATGTAAATTGTTAGTTTGACTGATGTTGAGGTGGCCTACATTAAAGTCCGGTGATGATCTGGGTTTTAAATGACAGGTCGATATGGCTGAGAGCTTTCAGCCTCAGTTGCAGCCCAACATTGATCCATTGATTTATGGATTAATGGGAACACTGATGATATCCCACAGAGAACATGGTAATGTCAAAGAATCCAAGCACACATGTGCACACAACCCCAGCCAGGCATGTTTAGGTGACCTCTAAGCTTGTAAGGTCAGCCCATCCAGTCAGAGAGGACATCAGGGGTGAGACGATGGCGTATGAGACAGTCTGACATCGACTTGTCTGTCCGACATCTCAAGACACATCATGATGGGGCCGCTGATGTGAAAAGTTGAAAGTTATTTTTATTGTCTTGTTATCTTTCTTATCATTTAAGAGAATATTTTAAAGTTTTATTCACATTTAATCCTTTCAAAGTTCATTCATGAAAGATGTATTTAGTTTTGACTGTGCTTATCATACTTGTTTTGCACTTGTTGGATTACTATATACAGTAGTTATAGTGCCAGTCAGAAATACAAACATACTCCATTTAAAAGAACGGAATAATGCATCTGAAAACATGTGAAAAAAGAAGAAGAAATTATTAAAAAAGGAATTTGATTGTTCAAAGTTTGATTTACACTCTCAACCTGGAGCTTTTCCAACATACTTGGGGGAGTGAGCATACTGTATGCTGAGCACATGTTGATTGCTTTTCAAGTTGCCGACCACTTCCATCTGAAGCATGAGGAAGTTAGATCATCTGAAGCAGCAATCCGTGGCCTCCCTTCTCGATCAAATAGCTGTTAGCCTGGGGGTGTGTTTTGGGTTGTTATCCAGTTAAAAAGAAAAAAGGCTTAAACCAGATTGGTTGAATGCACCTTTAGTTATAGATGCATGGCAGCATAATGTCTCTACATTCATGCTTCACTTTAAGAGACTGTAGATGCTATCAGTAGACATTCCCTGTATCTCACAAAGACTAAACGTCTCACCTTTCAATCCATCAAACCAAAATCCAAGTTCCCTGATGAAATATCAATTCACTTTCTCAGCCCGAGCAGTTCTCCTCTTCTTATGGGTATTCCCTCGGGTGTGATTACTTAACAGTCAAACAGTTGGTGATGAAAAAGATTTTTCTGCTTGAATAATGAAAGTATATTTTTTATTATGTTGACCCATCAATCTGATTCAGGTGTTCTGCAGCAGGAAACATTCAAAATCTGCAGGACAGCGGCCTTCGAGAACTGACTTTGGACACCTTTGCACTTAGAGGAAATATATATCTTTTGATTGTCTTTAAAGACTTCACTTCATGTTTTACAGTCATAAGGAACATTATTTCAATATTTGAAACTGCCATAAAGTGCTCCACTGTAGTCATTTAGAACAATTTGGATGTAATTGTATGATGTATTTTATATTTCTGAGGGGGTTCTGGTCTTCTTCTTTTGTGCAGAAAACAGTGGAGATAAAAAAGAAAAAATATTGAAATGGTTGATTATTTGTGAACTTGAAATCAGATTTCTAAAGTGCTTATAAAAGTTCAATATACACTTTGAGAGCTCCATGCCAAAGCGAAAACAGCATTGCATATCTATAAACTGAATATTAGAAGTATTCTAGCATCATTATGAAGCTTTATGATAATATGATACGTTATAAATAGGAATAAGTTTTAAGAAGATTTGTATATTTTCTTTCATTTTCTTAGTTTATACCGTGAAGTTTAATCATAATATAAAGAACTAGTACTAATAGAAGCAAAATAACACTTTTTCTTTTTTACATAAATAGAAGTTTTTCTCTTTTCTTATTGTCGGCGTTGGGCCGTTGTGGGGGATGCAGGCGGTTGTCCTGCGCTCAACGGCCATCTTCATAGCAGCACACACTCGTCTGTGCTTCTATATAGGTTACAGCTCGATCCTGGTGAGAGGTGTGCCAGATCGATAAATCAGAATGAGATGAGTGTGTTCGTACCCTCCCCTATTACAAACACACACACATTACCTCACACGTTGATGCACGTGCACACACACACACACACACACACACACATGCAGTCAGTCACCCACCCTTCCCCCTGTCTTCACCTGTCTGTTGAGGTAAACACATGCATTTAAATCAGTTGTGGGGTGCCGTGGTAACAAAGACAAATGATGTTGTATGTAATATTTTTCTATTAACATAAAGTAATATAAAGTGAAGGGCAGTGGTGTATGGAGGGAGTTAGGGGCTAATGTCCCGTATCAGATGTGGACAATGTCAGGGCTGCATACTGAGCAGTCTGTGTCCTTCTCTCCTGCTGTGTGTGCGTGTGTGTGTGTGTGTGTGTGTGTGTGTGTGTGTGTGTGTGTGTGTGTCCTGCTCATTCACAGGGGCCTGGAGGCAGTGACACACCAAGCTGCCAATGCTTGTATCACTCCCTCTGGCTTATTAACCCCTCTGCCCTCACCCCTCTCTCTTCACTCTCTTTTCTGCCCTCTCAGATAAACTGAATGTGTATCCAAACATACCTGGGCTCCTCGACACTCACCTCTTGCTTTCCTGTTACGGGTAACGGCACAAATCTTAATATTTGTCAAGGAGTGAGACATCAAAGTTTCACTTCTCTCCACCTCTTCTGCATTTACTGTTTTGTAGAAAATACAATGTCTATAATTTCCTTGTGTAACAAGTTGTCAAAATCTGCTGAGAAGTCTGGAAACCTTGTTTTTATCAGTCGGGGTAGTGCAGCAAACAATAATGAAACTAAGGATAAGTTTACCAAAAAAAGACAAATAAAATGAAACTTTATGCAAATGATTTATGCTATTTTTTAAATAATAGTTTATGATTTAAAACAACTAAATTGATTAGAAACCTAAACTGCAGATTGTCTTACACCGTTAGGTTTATAGTGAGTAGTTGTGCTGCATCCACTTTAAACAATCCACCAGCATTCAGAGAAGTTTTGTGAGTGTACAGAAAAAAATACATTTACTAATACTTGAAAACCCGCAGTACTACTTATATTCTAAGAGGGGGGGTCACAACGAGCCACCAGAAACGCCATAATAATCTCAAACAACTTTAACTTCATAGTGATGTCAGCAAATGCTATATTGTAAATATTTCCATTGCATCTCTGCATCTCTGAGCTTCTGACAGTTGACTGGGTCAACATAACATAACCATACAGAGTTACAAACCCGGATGCCCTGCAGAAAAAAACAAAACAAAAAAAACAAATGTAAACAGAACTGATGCATCTTTTTTTTTTAAATTTTAGATAGAGGATCTCAAACTCTGGTCCTCGAGGGTCGCTGTCCTGCAGGTTTTTAGATGATTTGCAGCTCAAACACGTTTAATTAAAATAAAATAGATCCAGCAGCTTGTTATGAAGTTCTGCACAATGACCCATTCATTTGAGTCTGATGTGTTGAAGCAGGAAACATCTAAAACCTACATACCAGAAGCCCTCGAGAACCAGAGTTTGAAATCCCTGTTTTAGATGATAAAGTATTTGCCCCCTTTGGTGGCCTTTAGCTTGCCCATTAGGATAGCTTTTAATTCTCCAAACTGACAGTGCCAGGTATCACACCGATAACTCATCAGCATTTATAACTCACATGTGCATCACAGGACTAAGTGCTGTTTTTGTTAGTCGTTTCTTCCTTAAAATTCTGCCTTTTGTATGTTTTGTGAAAGCTTTTAGACAGAACACCAAAGTATGAATTTTGTGTCATTTCGAAATTTTGTTTGAGATTTTTCTAAAAGCTATTCAGCAGTTCTGTGTAGTTGCAACTTGATTTTAGCAGGTTGAAATGGGGGTGAAAAAAGGTTTTAGCTTTTCCAGATAAAAGAAATTGGATAAACATTACTAAAGAACAGAATTTTTAGCTTTAATTCAAATTGCCAACATCTCACATTTTCCAAGGAAGCAAAGGTCCTCCCATTAGAATGTCATTCATACCCTGATATTGCACAAAAGAGGAGGGGTGGCATCCCTCTGTATGTGAGATGAAGGATTCCACCTCTGCATTTCACTGTGTGAACCATGATGAATGCAGCACACATTCAGAGTGACAGACTGACAGCCACAACACTGACAACTGATCTAATATTCATCCCTCTACATGCTGGAACACACTGCCACAGCATTACTCCTGCACTCGCTGTTGGTGACTTCACCCTACTTTGTCAACCTTATTTTTTGAAGGTGTGTGACTTTATTCTCGGTGTGTGTTTCAGCGTGAGTGTTCCGCAGTCGTTATCCTCCTCATGCTGGGGGATAGACAGACATAGGGAGCTAGTGTAGTTGAGCCTGGTTGGCGTATGGATTGAATCCACTGTAATCTACTGTAAGACAGTGCTATCTCTGTGAGTCCCAAAGAGTGCCGACTCAGCTCTTATTTTAACGCACACAAACACACACTCATCCACATGTTCGACTAATGCAGGGGGATTTAAGGGGAAGTGAGCGAATAGTTTCAGGTCACCAGCTAGATTCCAGTATCAGGATGCTGCATCAGCAGGAAGAACAGGGAGGATTTGATCAAAGCAGCGTTCACTGTCCTTAACTTAACAAACTGTCCTCTTACATGTTCAGACGAACGCAAAAACATTCAGTATAGTGTAATATCAAGAATTCCTTTTCTATCACTTTATCCATCTTTGGAGACGGCATCATGAACACAGTGCACGCAGCAATGTAGTGTAAATATTCATCTGATCTCCACTCAACAGTTGGAAGGCACTGTGAGTGTTTGCCACATCAAAAGTAGAGCGATATCTGTTTTAGGGGTTTCCCTGCCTTTGTTGAGCAGCAGTGTCTGGATCAAACATGAATATTCAGACTGAGGAGATGTTAGCACAGGGAAGGAAAAATGTCTAGAGGGCTCATTCTTTATCGTTCTCTTTCTGTATCACAGACTCTCTGCTTCTCTCCTCACATCTAATACTTCAAGGACGGCAGTTAATTTAAGATCTATTATAAATGATTAATTCAATATTTATGAATATTTTAAAATCCCTATTAAATTACTTTGTATCTGTTTAGCATTACATCTTTCCGGATTTTTTATGTATATTCTCTCAAAGAGACAAAACTGTTGCTATTACTATACTCTTTCATCCTCTGAGATGCCTCATGCGAGATGTGTTTTGCCTTTGATGTTTTGTGATTAAACCAATGTTATTTCTGCCATCAACCCGCAGCAGAAACAGAGTTTGTGTATGTGCGAGTGTGTGCATGCATAAGGATGCCTCTGACTTGTGTGTGCGAGAGTTTGCTCCGCTTACTGTCGGTGTGAAGAGATAAGCGTGGAGGAAAGTCTCCTTTCCTCTTCTTTCAGGACCATTACCTTTCATTCCAATCACAGAGGAGAGCCCAGGGGAGGAGGAGGCAGAGAAAGAGGAGGGGTGTATATGACTCTGTCCTGTTTGATGCATATGAGAAGAGTAACACAGGTGACTGATTCTACCCTGTTGTAATGGGCACTGTACTGGTCAGTATTTTTAAAAAATGGGTGCTTTTATGACCTTTTTTTCTTTTTAGAAAATGTATTTAATTTGTTTCCACTGGAGAAAAAGAAATACTGGTTAACATGAAATTAATGTTTGGTGCAAGTCACACAATGCAGACATTTTGGCTGCACTTTAGGCTGCGTGTAACTAATTTGATTGGCCATGCATGATTTATTGATTATAAGTCATTATCATTTTATAGAATTTGACTTGCTCAGCTTCAGCTGGCACTGGCTTTTAATGCAGCCCAGATTTTGTACATGTGGTTAAACCACAGGTTTGTACTCGCTTACATATTTGCTGACTTTAACTTTTGTAATGAGGATCATTACTATACTGGAGGTAGATAAACTGTTTTATTATAAGAGGAATAGTTGTTTTTATAGCCTGCATACGTATGCTTATCTCTGAAATAATAAACATACTTGAATGCAGTTTGTCCAGTGAGTCTAAAGCTGAATATATGAAAAGATTTAACTAAAACAGGAATACAAAGGATAGCAGCAACAAATAAGTAGAAATAGATAAATATATGCATTCTTGAAGCTACACAATTTAAACTTGTAATCTCAAAACACTTTCAATGCACGATTGTGTTTGTTGTTTTTTTTTCTTAGACAGTAAAGCTTCCTGTAAATTTGTAGCTTTTCTTTAATGGTTTTCAGGTCTTTCCCAAACAGGGTCTGACACATTCCTTGCTGCTGTCTCCACTGCTCGCTGCTCCATCCATGTTATTGCAAGTATGTCATTGGAAGTTTATATAAAAGGCACTGAATCCTGTTTACCACAGAAAACCAGGCTCAAACCTTTGTTTTGTTTTTCAAACAATATGAAATTGAAGATGCTGCTAAATATGACAAAAGAAAATTGCATGGTCAAAAGCCCATCTTACCTTTATCGCTGATTTTAAAAAGTCATTACGATGATATTGCCATGAATATATTGACCATTAACAACGTGAAGGGATGACATTACACAGTATTTCATAGACTGTTTTTCTGATAATCGAATTCTCTAAGATTACTAAGCTAATTTTCTACTTTTAAGGGACCACACAGGTCCACACAGCTGTTAAATTGAATAGATGTATTAATTGATGGCAGCTTAGGAGCTTATAACTCCCTGACCTTTCTGATGACTTGGATGGACACATAGTAATGCTGATGATGTCAATGCAGATGCAAATAGGATTTCCCAAATTCCAAACGAGTTTATTTCAGACCATTAAGCTTGTGTGACGGAAATCCATCATATCAGCAGAACACAAGCAAAACAAATCAGCATTCTTCAGCTGGATTTCTTTAGGAGTGGATATTCTGCCTCTGAAAAACACCCACATGGAGAAAAAACAGAGTTGCATGCACATACACACTGTCCTTGAAAATATTCTTAATTGATCAAATTCCTCAAGTTCACCCTCAGTTTTCACACTGACAGGAATCTGTGGGGAAAAAAGATCAAAAAAGATCTGCGGCAGTCGTGATGATGTAACAATACCAAGTGATGACATGTAGTGGTGTGAGGAAGTTGGATCTGCTGTTACCTCTTCTTCACCTTACCTCTTTTTGGGCTGCACTGCCATTAAATAGGAAACGTGGTTGATCTCAGAGAGGCTGATCATTGTGAGAAATCGATCAGAAAGCTGTAGATCTTGTGTGGAGCTACTGTATTGATCCCTTCTCTTCCTCCCATCTTTGTGATTATCTGCAGCATGGATAGATTACTGATGTCTGGGGGACACTTAAAGAGGTATTGGTTCTTCAATAACTGTACCTCAGATATTCATTAAAGCTTGAAATTACATGTGATTGTAGTCATTTTCCTGGATTCTCATGATACAATGGATTAATTTAAGAAAGACCCAATTTCAGTGTGTTTTATATCTTTTAATTTCTTTGCAAAGTGTTTATTACTGTTATTAAATGTAGATGTTTTTGAGAAATTAATACATTTTTCTATAATTTTATTTCAATTTCTTCTTCTTCGGATAAATGGCTGGAATTTATTTATTTATTTTTTTAAAAGTGACTTTTGGATTTTTAAAACTTTTTTTCTTGTACTTTCTTAAATATTATTGTATATTGCTGGTATATTCAGAGTATAGTCGATCATCCAGCTCCTGAATACACCCTCTGTTAAGGTCAAGTGGAAACATTTATGAAAAGCGTCACCCACTTATCAGCTACACACCTCGACAAGAGAAATGGTTGCATCAGGATCGGGTGTTCGTGTGTGTGTGTGTGTGTTTGGATGTGGACATGGGGGATGGTTTTTCAACATCATGTAAGGGTGACACCTGTCATGTGTGACCGTGGGTCGGCCAGGTGACAACAGTGAAGGCTGATTTACTAAAAGGACAGGAGCATCAGAGTAGAACCTGACCACACATCCTTCACTCTGTCAGACAGATAAAACCTCCACTCTCCATCTCTGAAAGAGAGAGTGGGGCAGACGGAGTGTAGCCCCCATCTGTCCATTTTTTATACGAGAAACAAAGCTGTCTTGGTCAGACTTTATCTCATGTCAACATGTCCTTATTTCCATGTGATGGTCCCACTCCACCTGCAGTTTATCTTTGAGTGCAAGTATTTGTTTCATAGATGCTCTGATGGATTCAGATTCCTTTCTTTCTTGATTCTGAGCTCATCTGGGATGGAAGGCTGCATCTATGCGTTATCAATACGCCCTTGTGTTGTAAGTATTGTAATCAATAGCCATATGATTATCCATGTAGAGAGGGTATAAATGATTTAAAACAGGGCGAGGGTGACGGATGTTTGCTTTTCACATTGAAGTTACTGTCAATAATTAATGCATGTGATTAATCTGTCAACAACTTTACAAGTGTGAAAGGGTGAGAAGGGCATAGTGCTGGTGTGTGTGTGTTCACATGTAGCCTTGACCTCTTGATTTTTTTTTTTTATAAAGGAATACTGGTCTGGGACTTTATGACAGCTGTACCTGAATGTTGTGGAGGAAATATCATTAGGATTTGAGGTTTTACAGTACATCTAAGTAATTTATCAATAATCACAAAGATGGATGCATGCCGTACATAGCAAGTTGATGATGCAGTCAATAAACTGAAAATGGATTTTAAATCATGTCACACATGGGGAGGTTCGTGGAATGTAAAAACTTAGTTTCGATAAAATGACCAAATTGCAGACCACTCACATGCCTGTTTCGGGGGCACCCACCCTGATTATAATTGCCTACAGCCCTGTGCCCGGCATTCCCAGATATATTTCTTCCATGCGTCCATGCAGGCAGGACAGTGTGGTGAGATACCACATTCAATTTTCAGAGAACCGGGGTTACAATGGTAACTTTTTCAGTGCGCCCCCCCAATTTGTCTACATAGTTATCTCATGTTGTAGAGGATTTGTATTGAAGGATTCATAACCTTGACTGTAATTATGCTTAACAGATAGTGAATATGTTAATTGACAGCTGGTTAGATTTTATGCATTACTTCACGTGTGTTTAAAGTTTAGCAAGACTTGTTACATGTTCTGCTTACATGTGTCTGAATGCACACCCTCATTGATGGATTATCAATGTGAAATGTTTAACAAAATGTATGAGGAGGATTAATCATCTCTTCATTATCAGAATGCAGCTTCATTAATGGATCTGACTGGTGAGAGAATATCGCACAATTCTGTGTTAAATGTTGAATATGGAACATCTTTATTGAACAATATGTTTAAAAAAAACTAAAACCCAAAAACCTTCAAGAAGCGTTTAGATGGGTGCAGAATGAAAATACAGTATTTCCTTTAAAAATTATACATGAAATAAACATTTTGACAGATCCGACAATGTTGTTATGTTTACATCTACGAGCCATTGCGGGTTGCCAAATAGACGCAATGTTCCAATAGTATGTTCGGCACAGCTAGGCTGGCACTAGCAAAAATGGCTCAGTCGGCAAGTCTAGCAGCTGCTTCAGAGCCCCGGACCTGGCGACCCAACAGCTGGAGTTGTTTTTCTACAGTTGCAACTACAACCTAGACACACTATTTTGTTCGTATTCCATATCCAACCTTTAACTGTAACAAAGCAGTCCTGATAACAAGAATACCACAAGATCTTACCCGATTATGTCAGACGATAAACACAGAAAGTGAATAGAGGTTGAATGAAGAATGTAATTGAGAAACAGAACAACTTTGACTGTTTTACCAGGTAGTCCTGCATCTGCAGTAGACTAGACTATTCCACACACTCACAATAGAACTGGAGGTCAATACCCCTATTGGGTATTGTTTAACCAAACTACACATATTGCAGAGCTTTGCATAATTTTCTATGTCTTACCTGAAACTTGTAGTTCCCACTAGGGGTGGGAATCTTTTACCATCTCACGATTCGATTCCGATTCCGATTCTTGCAGCCACGATTCGATTCAAAATTGATTTTTCGATTCAAAACGATTCGATTTTATTCATAAAGATTTCTTATTGGGTTTCTGATCATAGTCTACTCTCATCTGCTTTGGTATACAGAATGACAAGTGAAGCATTAAAGTATCTTTTTCACATTTATTAAGTTGAATTCTTAGGGAAGTGCCTTTATCAAAGACATTGGGCCTCATTCACCAACCGTTCTTAGGAACAAATTTTTTCTTA
>JAPMNP010725334.1:7225-21137 GCA_029874935.1 Atherina boyeri
GGAGTGAAATGGACATTAACAGGATATGAGAAGGAGAAAATGAAACAGGATGTGTCGGTAGTGTTATCAAGTTGGTGCAAAAACGCTGAGCAACCAACACACAAAAAGCTGTCACTGTTGCTTCAAACTGTTTTTTACTGGGACTATTTGGAGTGCATGCATGTTTATTGACTTGTTTTTGATGCTTTTTTGCAACCACACTGAACAGACCTTGTTGGGACTCTGGGTTAAAGGAAGTCAATGCAACGCCCTTATAAGGACAGCTTGGCATGCTCGTTTGTACAGTATGTGGGCTGTGGGGTCCTGTTACACAAGCCGCCAGCCAGTCATTTGCCACACGATACTTGTGACTGATACCAGGATGAGAAAGCCATTGAAGTGGAGGCACCTCCATTGTTATTTTGAACGGATTTTATTTGCAGGGACACCCAACGGTCACCAGAGCAGGCCGTTGACTTCTGGGCTGTTTACTCAGAGGGACACCGTGTTGCACATATTCTCTCTTCGTGTTTTGTGTTCATAAAAAAAAACTTGTGTATTCTCCAGCTCGTCAATCTGCTGTTTTTAATTAAAATGTAGCTGCATAAGAGCCTTACATCGAGCATCAACATCAGACAAACAATCAACCTTGAATGTGACCACTCTGCATGACTGACGAGTGTGTTAGCGCCCTTCCATTAATTAGTCTGTCAGATTGGATCTTGTATTCTCTGCAGAAGCAGATTATCGATTTGATAATCTACTTGTGCTGAGAGTGAGTGGCTTTCCCTTCCTGGCTTGTTAACTTTGGATGTGATCGTGTTACAGCTGTGCTTAAAGTACCTTTACACTTTGTTCTTTGCTGTTCCACAGGGGTGACCCCAGTCTAGTCAAACTAAATGTAGCCATAACCTGTGGTTACCTCCTTTATGGTAAGCTTTTTTCTTTTTTTTTTTTTTTTCTTTTTTTTTNGGTTTATCCTCCAAACACACACACACACACACACGCACGCACACAAAAACAAACCTTTTTGAGGAAATTTGCGATTTGAGGAAAAAACGTAAGGCCGGTTATTTTAGATTAAATGTCAGAGGGCAGCCTTAAGAGACATCTGTCAGTGTGATGTGGGAATTTACAGAACAGTACGAGTCAAAGTTTATTTTAAATAGATGTTGAGTATTTTGTCTACCCTGCACCCTGAAATGACATTCAAGCCTGTGGCTGCAGGACATCTATTAATGTTCTTACATTCACTCTTAGTTCAGCGGCTGCTTTAACTTTTATCTAAGCAGTCCTGGGGAAAAGCCTTGAGCCACCTCTATTCTTTCTGTTTAGTCAGGAAAAGAGGAGATAGCTGCAGCTACTGATTGAATCATGTGCAAACATGTATGGAAATATAGTTTGAGTTTTAACAACAAACTTAAAAGTGAATATTTGGTCTGAGCAGCTTTAATCTTCAGTCTGAACCTTCTTCTTGTCATTTCCTTAACTAGTCTTCAGGAATAGTTCCCCAGGCTTCTTTTTTTTCAGGATTTTACCATACCTTTTCTTCTTTTCTTTTTTCTTGTTTTTTGGGGGATGTTTCTGCCTTTATTCTCTGTCCAGATTATCTCACACTGCTTCAATAATGTTGAGGTCCAGGTTCTGGGGAGGATTCATCTCTCCATCACACCTGCTGCCACTGTTTTCAGTCCAGTTCTTGTCTTATGTGGCACACCTCCAGCCTTTTCTCCCCGTTACCATAGAGACCATTTCTGATGAGGCTTCTGTGAACGGTAACTGGATAAAATAAAGTTCCAGATGCATCTCTCAAGTTCAATTTCAGGTCTTTCCTGGATTTGTTTCTATTTCTGAAAGACATCGCCTTTCACCCTCTGTAGATGGTTTTCTGTTTAGTCCTGACACTTCTTCTTCTGTCCTCAACTTGTCCACATTTCTCAAGTTTTAATGACACCTTGAACATCATGCTTGGATATGCCAGGTTTCAGCCAATAAGTCTTTTGAAAATCTGGTTAAAAAATATTATTTAATGTCTGTCAAACTCTTTTATCTTTGGGATTTTTAATAGATGCAATTAAAAACAATGGGAACAGCATGGGTTCATCCCTTGAGTTAGGCACCTTTTTCCCAACTGAAAGATTCATATGTCGGTATTATGTAGCTTAGACAAAAAGAAATATATAATATTTATGATAATCAAGGACGAGTGCTGGACTGAAACTGAGTGTGGGGAAAAAAAAGCCAAAGACATTCAGAAAGTCTGGAGAACTGTTGCTCGATCACTTTAAAAGGTTACAAGGAAGTCTGACAATTTGGAAGTAAGATATTAAAGAAATGAGAGAAGGCTCAAAACCACTGCATTTATATCCTGCACAGTTAATTCATTCCTAGATATAGAAGTGTCTTTAAACTAGACTTGAACTAAGGATCGACTGATACATCGGCCGGCCGATATATCGGGCTGATATTTGCGTTTTTTTATTTGTATCAGCATCGGCCGATGCTAGTAGATATCGACCCGATACCAAGTACATCCATGACAAGTATCGTTAATACTGACACCAACATGTTTTCCTTTTTTATATTACAGTCATTTAAGGATTTTGCCTTTTAATTATTGATCAAGATTATGATTATAATAAAACACACATTTGGTCCATCTGCGAGCAGGAAGTTTATGGACTGATCGAAATTAAATCTGAACTTTGGAGATATATGGTTTTTTAAACTTGAAATTTTTACAATTTAGATTTATGAATAAAAAATATGGATTCATTTGATTCTGATATTTGCTGAATAATGCAGAAGAAATAAAGTATCTGATATCATCGCGTCCATTTTATTATGTAAAGAGAGGGAACAAAAGCAGTATCGGCCCCAAATATCGGCTCAAGAATATGCAGTCCATAATCAGTCATCGGCTAAAGGGTGATGAAAAAAATCTGTATCGGTCTATACCTACATTTTTGTTATTGTTTTAAGCACTTGAAGGTAAAGACGGATATTTTTAGTTTTATAGATGTATTTTAGATATTTTTAGTGTGTGTGTATATATATAAAAATATATACCCATTTTCTTTATTACAAATACCAGTTAACTGATGATCTGCTGCTGTTGAGCTCCTTGTGATTATTGTTCAATGATAAACATGCTGAACAGCATTTAAACAAAGATAATTGTTGGAGTCTGTGTATTTAAACATTTCAGCTAAGAATAGATTTATATTGCGTTTCTAAATATTCGTTATCCGCCTCCATGATTACTAATAATCAGTATCGGTCCTTGAAAAACCATATTGATCGACCTCTAAAATGAACAATGCTTTGATTTTTAACAAGAAAAAGTTAGTTTTGGTCAGCATTGCTTTAGAAATGTAATGTTATGAACACAGTTTACGTTTCAGATTAAACTTTCCTGCCTTTTTAAAAGTAAATGTTTCTAATTCCTGCTTGTCGTTCCCCTCCTCCAGACCTCGTGCTGCTGGCCTGTAACTGGAGCACCATGGGGGATAGTTTCTTCGTCTGCCACCACTTGGCGGCGCTCTATGCTTATGGATACGTGTTGGTGAGTCTATCAGTCTTCACTCTTTGTCACATTTCAAACCTTTCTTGCATCGTCTGCTTCAGGAATGTCTGTTTGGTCGTTGCAGACACGCGGCGTGCTTCCCTATTTTGCCAATTTCCGTCTAATATCCGAGCTATCCACACCGTTCGTCAACCAAAGGTGAGACGGCTCCAGATACGGAGGATTGAATCCAAGGATTCCTGTCATGCTTCCTGACTTTTCTCCATCCCTCTCCAGGTGGTTCTTTGAGGCATTGAAGTACCCTCGCTCACATCGGCTGGTTGTACTGAACGGCATTGCCATGGCAGTGGTGTTTTTCCTGGTCCGCATCGCCGTCATGCCGTCCTACTGGTTCAGCGTGTTCGCCACTTTCGGCACTCCAGAATTTGAGCGGCTGGGTCTGGGAGCCCAGGTGGCCTGGATCACCTCCTGCATCGCTCTGGACATCCTGAACACTGTCTGGATGTATAAGATCGCTCGCGGCTGCTACAAAGTCATGACCGGGAGAGGAGGGGGGCGAAAGCTTAAGGACGGGGCGGAGACGTCGCCGTCTCCAGACAAGAAGCACGCAAACAACCACACGGACTGATGTAGCGTTCACACCCGGACATGAGCGTGAAGAGAGGCGGGACACCCGGGAGCCTCACCGCCTCCTCCTTCTGCTCCAGCCTCAGCACCCCCTCCCACCCCAGAGTCCTCAGGTTCTGACCCCAGCGGGCGGGATGAGGAGAGTGCTCGTTGACTCACTCAAGCACCAGCGTTCGCAAACCTCACGGTTTCCAGAGACCGATTTACACCGAGGAGGAGGGGGTTAGCTATTTGTCCACAGACAACAAGGTAGAGCTCAGAAGCACACTTTTTCTCCCCCATCCGTCCCTCACCTCCTCTACTACCACCATCCCTCCTTCATCTCCCCTCTGTCTCCTCTTACACTCGACTCCAGCCAAAGCCCCGTCCTCTGAAGTGCCTGTGGGAAAACAGGAAAGCAATAACCGTGGAGGAGGAAGATCACAAACCCCTAAGAAAGTTGAAAACGCACACCCACAGCAACCGAAATCGCTTCTCCTCACATTCAGTCTCAGCCCACGCTCCAGGAGCTATGACCTGCGGAGCGAGGACCTCTCACACCCGCACAGTGTTTGTCAACCTACAGGGCTCTTGTCTTAAATTCATCAAACCTCAGAAGAAGAGACAGAAAAAAAACACCATAATGCCTCTCCTACAGAATAACCTGCTGTGGCCTCCTTGGAACAAGTAGCGCCTATTTACTTCACCAGCCCCTAAAACCCGTTAGAATTAGGATTAGAGACGTAAAACACTTAAAGTATGCATGCAGGAGTACACGCTCCAACATCAGGTTGTTTTTGTTTTTTTGTTTTTTTTATTCGAGTAGTCATTAGCAGTCATCCACTGCAAGCCTCTGCCTCAGCTCGAATGTTTTTGTTCTACCTCTCCCCCTGCCTTACAAAGACTTTATAACCCCGTCTTCATTTGCTCTTGATTTTTATATACACTTAAAGTTGTCCGTCTTAGAGAGACTGCGTTGTCTCATCAGAACTTATCCCAGGAGGAGAGAAAGTAGAAATTTGCTCATAAATCTGCTAATTCCTTCCACGTGTGCAGCAGGCCCCCGTCGTTTTCCCTTCCCAAACACCAAAACGGTGCTCAAACTTTTTTTTTTAACTTTTTTTTCTTTTTTATTGCCAGCAACAGGGATGCTAGCAGTATTTCACTTCTCCAAATTCTCTTCATAAATTTGGCTCTGTCTATCTGGGATAACCCCGTGTTAATCTTGCATGCCTAATTTTTCTGTATCCAGTGTAGAGCGTCATTGTAGAGCATGGTAAGATCGACATATTTCTGTGATGCCTTAGCAATCTGTCGAGGTAGATGAGCACCATCTAATTAATAATTGCATTAATCCGATGCTGTAAAGGGGGGTTGTCTTCCAAATTGTGCCCCTCCCTCCACAGAGCATAATCAAAAGCATGAACTTAATGTATTTTTGGGTATTTGTCCTCTCTCTGCATGTCTATACAGTATGTACACATCCAGTATCATACAGGTGCCCTCTGCGTAGTGTTAGTAACACTTCTATATACCAAATGGCACCGTTTTAATTTTACAAATACATAAATTGTTCTTGTTGAACTGTCTAATAATGACACAGCTGATATCAGAACAGACAGAAACACAAGATCTAACAGATCTAGTGTTCGTCTCACAAGTGGATGATTGCGATTTCTGGAAGAAGATCGTACTCTGCTCATGTTTATTAATATCGCCTCCACAATTTAACATGTCCAAGTTGCATTGAAGAGTTTTTCAATACAGATGCAGCTGAGTAAGAAGTCTTCAAATTTAAAGCGTGCTTGTTTTTAAAAAAAAAAGGGGTGTTTTACACGTCATTTATGTACAAAATACACCGATCCCTGAGCGCTTCATTCCAAAAAAATAGTGTCAAATGGAAAAAGTTAAAATTAAGGGTGGAATTAAATTTAATCTGATATATCGAACAACTTTTCAATCTGTTTAAAATCCCGTCGTATGAAGCGGACAAAATATTAAAACCTATTAAACAAATTCTGCATTACTAGATGAATGCATGGTTCACATGGTAACACAATGAACAACGTACAGTTTGTTTTACTGTAACTATTATGCTGTGCTCAATAAGTTTGGGCTATAAAGTTTCTGAGCATAAGCGTTACCACGGTGATCTCATCAGATTAAAGAAGAGTTCCTTTCATGACACTGAAAGATTTGATGACTAACCTTCAGATGAGCACAAGAATCAACCAAACTTCCCTAAAAATCAGCTCAAAGTGTTATAGAATCCATATTTCCACATGGCTGTAGTGGAAAAGTTGTCGTTATACCAACTGGCCACAGGAGGGCGCAAGAAGCTCTGCGGTCAAGCCCTGGACAGGTGATGACTAAAGCTGCAGATTCCTGCTAAAATCTGATCATTTCCAACTAAATTTTCTCTTTTCAGACTGCTTGTTGATCGTGACTTGAGTTACATCACATGAGGCTGATTTTTAGCTCTTTGTGGACCATCAAGTCTCGATCCAAGTATTTTTTTTTTAAGCCTAATATTTAACACTACCTACAGAAATGGACTTTAATATGTGAAAATGATCCGGTCTATCTGATTTTGGATGGAAAGTTTTAACAGTCTGAGATTGTCTGGTGGTATTTTCACTGTGGAAATATATGAAGCACACTCCCTGCGGAGCGCTAACTCTGGGATCTCCTGTATTTCTGTCTGTCACCACAGAGGAGGGGCTACAGTATCTTGTGCCTTTTACACAATCGGTGGATGTGATGCAGTCAGATTTTTTTTTTTTTTTTTTGGGATAAGCATGAATTTTCTCATGTAATATCAAGCAACTGTCTCCTCTGTATTCCTTGTGTATACTTTTTGTGTGTGTGTGTATATTTTTCTTTTTCAAACCTGCCTGCACAATGATTATCCGGCCAAGTATTATTACCCAAAGCAGATCCCTCCTGGGAGCCCGTTCTGTGTTGATTTTTGTTTTCATACTCTCGGGAGGAGAAAGGGGCATGTCTCTGAATGTTGTGATGAGTCATTTAGTGGCATTTAGATGATCTCACAGTTGTTGAAGATAAAAATAAGAATGGCAATCAGTATGTTTTGAATTGGTAGTATTAGCAGTCGTCCTCAATGCTGAATATTCAGCCGACGTGCTGCTCAGTGTGCGAGACGAGCTCTCTTTGGATTACTTTTGGATGTTTTTAAGTGTGAACCGAGGCTGCTTTCCGGTGCAGGTCTCATGCACAAAGTAAGAAGTACACGGCCTGGTTGTCCTCAGGCTGGACAAACCAAGCTTCTGTACCCGTCAGGGTTTTCTACAGCGTATATTTTTCTCCTCAATCTCTAAACCCCACGGCTGTTTGGAAATGAATGTGACTCTGAATTTGGACAATGAGTTTGATTATTATTTGTATTTTGTAATAAGTGTTGTATCAGGTTAGAACAACCGAGATTGCCTCCCGATTTTATTTGGGGAGACCATCGCTCTTGAAATGTTGAATATACAGTATTTAAGTGTATCTAAAAGATATCTATGAATCTCCTTTAATATCATATCCTTCAAATCATTGATCTCTTTGACGCGACATGGTACGTAGAGGCAACAGATGTTTTTGCCCCGGTTTTGATTGTCTTGAATATCTGATTCAACTGTGATTGATTGTGTTCAAAGAAATATAACCGAATGAATCCCGAGCGTGACGGAGGTTTGTATCATGGTGAAGATTGACGGTAAAAAGTGACAAACAAATGGCTTTCCATTTGTTTTGTTTTCCAGTGAATGAGCTGCCAGTGTGGCTTCCCTTCATCTCATTCTTTGTCTTTTAATGCAATGCAATATCTTGTTTTTGTTTTTTGTTTTCTTCTTCTCTGAGATTTTAATGTGAAACGGCCTACACTACACGAAGCCCTCGGGGTCCCTGTCTGAGCTTTACCTCGTGACTCGGACTCTTGTCTACAATGACCACTACTAATGATCACGTAATTGTAGTGCTGGAAGCTGAGACTTACTTGAAGTATTGTTCTTCAATAAAGTTGAAGACGATTTAAAAACACAGTGGACTTCCTGTTTTGTTTGTGCTGACCAAAATTTTGCTGTGTTCCTTTCTACTTTTTAGGATAAAAGTTTGGGAAAAATGTAAGTACCAATTCTGGCTGCCCCCTCTTGAATCTGGTTCTTCCTGTTTTAAAAGAAGTTTTTCCTCCTTACTGTCGCCTCATGCATGCTCAGGATGGGACACTGAATCAAAAAGAGGATCTGATGGTTTATTTTAGCTTCTAATTAGTTTTTTTATGAATTGGACTAATGTGGATCATAAAATCAATCTGATATAACTGGGTTATAGTTAGATAGGACTATCTTTGAAGGTGTTTTGAGATGACTTTTCTATGAATGAGTGTAATCAACTAAAGCCAAATTTAGACTGAAACGGTGGAAGAACAACCTATAATAGTTTTACCATTTTATCTGGTCTAAAACATAACCCAGTACAACTTCTCACTGCTTAGACAGTGTTTAAAAGATGGATGTATCCCCAAATGCCATGAGGGTGCAGTTGTGCTCAGTTTGGTTAACTTGCACATCATTGATGGACCGTTAATTACACCAATCGTCCAAGAAAAACACAAATGCTTTTAAAGGAGCTATAAAGTGCAAAATTGACTTTTTTGAGCTTTTTATCATGTTATCGTGTTATTTCCTCGTCAGAAACATGCCCGAGAGTCGATTTGACTCATTCAGTTCATTCATTCTATGTATTACACAGTCCATGGTTTTATTGTTTAAACAAGAAACGTATCACGTTTCAACATGATAAATGGGACAGTTGACGGTCCTGTCACTGTGTGTCCAGTTGAAGTTGAACCCTGACTCCTCTCAGTTTCACAAAGATGGATCGTCATTAATGCAAGTTTTTCGCACGGGAGGTCGCAGTTCGACTCCCGCTTGACCGCTCTTGTTTTTCATATTGCCGTTTTATCGTAAAAGGTTCCTCTGCCATGTGAAACGTACATTATCACGTTTTATGTTGTACGTTTTTACAATAAACTATTAGTCGTTATAACCAAGGGACAACTTCTGGCAGTGAAAGTTGAAGCCAATGTGGAAGTGCTAAAACCCCAATCCTCCACTAGGGGCTCCAAAACATTGAAAGTCCCCATAGACTCCCATGTTAAAAAGGCCAACTTCACAGCAGAAATAAACATGTTTACAGCCTGGTACAAACATCCATTTTAGGTTTAATAGGTCAAGTTTACTCATGACAAATCTGAGGGGGGTGAATTTTTTTATAACTCATCAGTTTAAATGATATTTAATCTTGAAATTGTGCAAAGTTAGGGTCGTGTCCTATTGATTGACAGGCGGCAGATGCGGCTGTTAGCGCCAGCGCTGGTTGCATTCTCCCGCTTGTTAAGTTACGACGACGTGTCGTAACTTACGGGACGTGTGAGGCTGCCAAGATGATAATAGTGGGAACTTCCTATTTGGCTTTAAGTTCTGTTATTAACACATGAGGCGTAAACGCTGTCCATATATTTACAGTCACTGATTCTAATGTGATATGGTCTCATTTTTAGAATATACGGGTGGAAGATATGTTCGTATCATCATTACTGTTCCTCAGAAACAAACACTAAGCAGGGTTACAAGATGAGGACATGGAGGGATATGATGATGTGTTGAAAGGGGAGGAGAGTCTTAAAAGAGACAGAGGCCAATTTTCCAGGTGTCATATACAGACATGATGCAAAGTCACATTTTTTTAGTTGTTTTTATGTATACAGCCTTTTCAGAATGACTGAAGGTAACACAGTTATTTGATTCTGCTATAAAAGGTAACTATGTAACTGGAAATTTGACATTATTTAAAGGCAAAGTGGTTAACACTGATCATCTTGTTGCAATGATAAATTGTAGACCTGAACTCTGGCCTTTGAATAGATGCTACTTTTATACTTGGACGCTTGGTACTTCCACAAACTTCTGTGTAAATAGTTCCACACACCCCATGTTCAGAAGGTTCAACTTTTAAGTCTTCTTTGTTCCTCCCTTGCCTTGCCTGGTTGATCAGCATCGTATCAAATAAAGAATTAGCTTCCACATTCTGCTGGTATTACAGCCATATGGCTCTGTAGTAAATGAGTCATGGTACTAAACCGGTCAGCCTGAAATCCAGACGACGCCTTCATTAACATTTGGATCGTTGTGAAACAATATGACAGAATGGCAGCTGTATGGAAGCTGGGATGAGAATTTTGCTTTAAAAGCAGCTAGTTGATATTCAATCACTTTGTGTTGTTAATAATGTTAATGTTGTTAATAATACCCAGCTGTTACTAATCCCCTGAAAACTCATTTCTGATATTTTGCGGATATTTTATATTTGCAAGTTTTTGTTACAAAAATCAACCCCTTGTAACCTTGAAAGCCATTTCCTCCCTGCAGTGCAAGCTGTGCTAAACTCCTACTGTAAAAACCAAACGGCAATAAAAAATAATGATCAGGGCTGCTGTTTCCACACCATCACCTGCTAGTCCTCACTTCATTTTCAGCAAGAAAGCCAAAAGCACCACGAGGAGTCGGGGTGAGTGATCACACCCCCGCCAGCGAAGAGGTAAGTCCCAGTGGGCTGAGTACAGGGACTGGTAACGAGAGAGGGGAATAAAGAAAACAAAAAAATAAATGTCCTGCCTGACAAAAAGCTGCTCATAGTTACAATTTCTCCTGATAAACAGTTTGAACAAAGTCGGTGTTCATGATTCGTAAATCCAGGTGTTTTCTGTGTTTAATATCTGCAAATAAAGGTAAATATATTTCTGTTTATACATGGGTCAACCATTAAAAAACATATAAACATTACAACATATCTGCTGCAAAGGCTTAACTGTACAATTTTTTTTTTTTTTTTTTTTTTNGTGTAAATGAGAGCCATGAATAGAACATGGCAGGTCCAGCTTTGCAACAAGAGAATACATCAAGTAGCTTTTATTCATAGCGTGCTTGCTTCTTATTCCAGTGTTTCCACATCGTGCATGCACAGTTACGTAATAAAACCCAGCAAGTTGTCAGGATTGGCTCCTCCAGTGTTCTATGGAGAGCATATTGGTTGTTTTGAGTTGATTTTCCCCAAGTCAGCAGTTTGATCTACAGATTACTGATGGCTATTTAGTACGGGGTAGGGATGTGCAGATCGATACTAATATATCGATATCTCCAATACCAGCTTGTTCCTTTTATGAATCGATTTTCATGTTAGAAAATTAATATTTTAGTGATTTGGGAAAATATGTAGTTTTTCATGAACTGGACTGGACAGAAACTATAATATCAGGATCTCCTCTCAATTATACCCTTATGGGAGGAACTACTTTCTCCTCCGCCTGCCGTATATCTCATAAAATATTCAGTAAAACAGATTTTTTTGGGGGGTTTTAAAAGGTAAGAAACGGCTTAAAAGTATTTAAAAGATTAGATATATGATAATATTTTCATTTTATTGTATAAATGATGACAAACATGCAGTTAATGTTGTATATTTATATATTTATTGATGTATTTTACTACTAATTTCATTTTGAGCCCAAAAGTATTCTAAATAAATTCCTTCTCCTTAGTGTCGCCTGCTTTGAAAGTAATTCTCCAAACACATCAAGTCTTTGTGCAAAGTATCATATCAGATCCGTATAATGATACTAGCTCGACTTTTACTTGGTATCGGATCGAAAAGAAAATCAATGGTGTCGCACATCACTAGTACGGGTAAGGTGTCAAGACATGAAAGACTGAGAGGTAGCGATGCACTTCCTGTACCTAGACGGCCAAAAAGAGAAAAAGATGGAGAAAGAAATACCAACACAAAATAAATCAGGTAATATTTAACGGTTTATGTATTTGTCTAAAAGTTGGGTTTTTTATTCAACACTTTGAGCCTGTGGCTCATTTTCAGTAGCCTGGGTGCCAGCTGAACTTAGTTCGGTCTGGCATCGCTCCGTTGAGGAGCAATTATGCTCCAACAAGAGCTGTTGGGACCAATCAAATCAGGCTTACGATGATGGACAGGTGAGCAACGGTAACGTAATGAACCACATCACCAAAGAGCGCTTGGGTTGAATTTGCACCGTTGCTCTGATTGGTTATAGGTCTGTCCAACTGAGTGCAAAAGCATTTTTTTTTCCTAACATTTTTTTTCCTGGTTGGGTTGAAACACGCCCCATAATCCCAGCCTAATGGAGCGGTATCAGACATTCTGACTACAGTTGAGTCTGGCTACGTCAGGCTACATTTTTAGGCCTCTGCTCGAAGATTGTATACATCTCTGTGGGAGTATATCTGCAACACAAGGGTCAATTTGAATTTTTAGGAGTCTTAGTAAAGGGAACACATGGTTAAGATGTGTAAATATCAGTAATTCTCTTACTGGAGAAGGAGTATGGAATTATTTTTGTGCCAAAAGAAACAAACAAAACTTCTTAAATGTGAAACAAAAATAGGAATTTGAGAGAAAATAAAACAAATTTAAAAAATAAGATGTTTAACTTGCAATCAAATACTTTGTCTAACTGCGTAAAGTATTGGTCTTTTACTCTTCTAATAATGTATTGTTCTGTTTACGGTTCCCTCTGCTTCTCTCTCTCCAGTCAGACTTCTGCTCTGACTCTCAGTTTTGATTGGTTTTTACAAAGTATTTGATTGCAAGTTAAACATTTTATTTATTAAATTAGTTTTATTTGCTCTCAAATTCCTGTTTTCCTTTATCATTTAAGATGTTTTGTTTGTTTCTTTTGGCACAAAAATAATTCCATAAAGGAGAAGTTAAGATGGCACAAATGAGAAGGTTCCAGGCTTTGGTAAATGATAAATGGCCTGTACTTATATAGCGCTTTTATCCAAAGCACTTTACACTACATGTCACATTCACCCATTCACACACACATTCATACCCCGATAGGCACATCGGGGGGCAGTGTGGGGTTCAGTGTCACAAAGACACTTTGGCATGCAGTCTGGGGAAGCCTGGAATCGAACCACCGACCCTCGGGTTGGTGGACGACTGCTCTTCCCCTGAACTACAGCCGCCCCCCCGTTGGCTTTGCCAACACTTTCAGGATCAATATCAGAAATACTTTGGAGTAGTTTTTGTTTTTTTACATAAAACAATATAGAGGTATTTCTGTATCCTTGTTCTGGAGGGAGATGGCTGCTGTCAGGAAGGATCTTCGGTACCTTCCTGTCATGCTGGACTTAGTGAAGCCTCACACTGAACACACTTGTTTCCACACTGTGTTATGAAGAGGATGGGAACGATTCTCCTTTATTTTCAGCAGTGTATGCAGCCTCTTTTCTGGACAATCAGCTCCGGAGTTCTCCCCAGGACAGAACTCTTCTTCTTCAGTCTGTTTAGTGTTGCAGCCCCAGCAGATGCTGCACAGCTGATTGCACTTTCCTCTACAGACAGAAGATATGAAACATCTTGGAGCAGACACTGAATGATCTCATCTTCTATGTCCTTTCTCCTCCATGCTTCTGTGTTTCCAATCTGTTGCCCAGCTGAACTCCAAGGTTCTTGTATTCCTCCACCACCTCCACCTTTTCTCCCAGGATGTAAACAGAGCTTTGTTTACGCCTGTTTCTACTGAAGTCAACAATAATCTATTTTGTTTAGTCTGTGTTTAAGATGAGTTGATTGTTTCTGAACCATCTCACAAACTGACTGACCAGTTCTCTGTACTCAGCTTCTGCAAATAAAAATAAATAAAAAGATAAATAAAACAAAAGAAGTTAAAAAAATGTTTTTTTAGATTAAATATTTATA
>JAPMNP010725335.1:0-14966 GCA_029874935.1 Atherina boyeri
TGGTGCTTCCTAGTGTTTCCAAACATCTGGTTAGATCTTTGTGGCCAATGCAAGAGATGACCATTCCCACAGTTGTAAAATTGATGCGGACTGAAGAAGGGAAAATTATCTACAGTTGAAATCAGCAGGGATTATAAATTAATGACTTATAGATGACGAGACTTGCCTCTAAATACGACATGGAGACGCTGTATAGCATGTCATCGCTGGTCTCCTCGATGGCACGGAAAAGGTCGTTCAGTGTGCGGACGTAGATGCCTGGCTCCTTGTCTGTTCCCAGCATGGTGTATGTTTTCCCACAACCTAGCAACAAAACACAATAAACACAAGCTGTCAGCACCAAAATAATGACGGTAAAAACAGATTAATACTGAGCAACCAAAGAGCCAATAATTTCCCCTAACAGCTGGCAAAGATTAAAATAGATTGAAAAATTGTTCTGGCTTTTTTTCTACAAAAAGCTGATATGACTCCTATGTTCATGTCTTTACAAAACAAGATCAACAACAATGAATTTCTGGAAACGGTTGCACAGGAAAAAGGAGGAAAGAGTTGGAAAAACATAAAGAAAGGTGGGTAACTTGATGGACTGACAGCTCAACTTGTCATTAGCAGTCTGTCATATCCATTTGACATATCGTAGGAGGAGCATGAACCTAAATTTAGTACTGGAAGTCTCTCAAATTGGAACCTAAAACAGGTGTTGGGAATATGTTGCCTCCTCTTCCTGAAAGTGGGTTGACTGATAACAGATTGAGTGTCAGGAAAATGACAGATGAAATTGGTGGAAGACAGAGCAACATGTATCTGTGTCACACAAAAACACAAACCTGTGGGTCCATAGGCAAACACAGTGGCGTTGTAGCCTGATATGAGGCCTTCGATCAGACCTTTGGTTGTAGATCTGTAAACTTCGTCCTGCACAAGAGGAAGAACAAAACATTAGAGGAACAAAAATATGGATTCATTGAGCTTTGGTTTATTTCAGCTTTTATTTCTGACTGACCTGACTGGCTGAGAAGTCGAATGCCACGTCAAACATGTAAGTCTTCTCCCTGGAGCGGTTGGCACGCAGGATGTCATCTGGATCTTCCATGGGGTCCATTAGAACCACCATCTAATGATAGAGAAGGAAAGAAAGATGGGGAAATAATAGAGGAAAGAATAAATCACGAGTAGGCGGTTAGTGTCCAAGCCCACGTTGACATTTCTGAGGCCAATTACTTTGATGATGGGTCTCTTTGTCAATCACTGTAGAGAGCTGTGCTAATGAGCAAATGTGATCTCAGTTAAGTGAAGTCAGGCTGGAAAGTGTGGCAAAGGTGAAAGAAGAGAGGACAGTCGAAATGTCACTGAAATACAAATCACCCCATCAACCCAACTTTGCTGGGACTCGATGAGTCGCGTATCCTATCATTCTAACAGCCAAAAGGTCCAATCAGTTTCAGTCTTTCTTTAAATGAAAATGTGCTTTAACATTCAGTCAATGTTACGGGCAAAAAGGACCTAAAATAAATAAATAATGAAAAAAGAATATAAGGCACATCTGTAGAAACAGCTGTGAGATGCAAATGCAGATGTTTTTTTCCCCTAGTGAGTCACTTTGCATGTGATGCAGCTCTGAAGAGATGCCAGACGCTGTCACAGCCTTCAGCGCAGTGAATCATTAAAATCAGTTCTAAGTTCCTGCTACATTACCCGAGGCTCCTGATTTGATTGATGCATCCCTCCTGCACAACAACACGAGGACCAGCATCCACTTAATGATCATCAACCATCATTTTTCTCATGTGTTTGAAGCTGTTGGTCTATGATCAAACTACCCAGCTTAATGTACAGAAACGTGGAAGACATGGAACACAGGAAAACCTTTAAAAATTAGTGATAGCTTTTGTTAAAAGTTGCAAAACAGGGCATGACTCTATGAGGAAGATCAATTCAAAGTGTTATTTTATGGTCAGTTGACACAGCAGCAGCAGCATGTTTAAATAGGTTTTTAAGACACGCTAAAACAAATGGATAAAAATCCTACAAAAAGTAACATATTTGGTTCTCTTGGTTTGAAAACTCTTCTGAATGTTTAAGTTGATTCAATTCTATTTGACTATTGTCTTTTACACTTTTTTATAAGCTGCATTTGTTGTTAAAAGTTGCATTTGATTTTAAAGGTTGTACAGAGGATTTTTCATTTTCAACAATATTTACATCTTTGTTAAAACTTACTAGAGAGATATGTAGCAGCCCAGTCATTATGAAAAACCAAAAAAAAAAGTGAAAATAACTATTATGTGTGGACGTGTGGACAGTAGCCAATAGAAAACGATCACAAGCCGTTCAATATTGGTCGCTGGCATGTCAATCAACCTCTCTTATTCTCGCAAGCGACTTACGTTTGTAACGTACGTAATTTACGCAGCCTGTCATTCCACGAGCAGGGCTGTTGTAATCGCAGAGAACAGCTGATCACATGTGCAGCCTAAATAGAGCAAAACTCTTCCTCCTCACAAACTGTGATGATGGCAGACAAGAAGCCCGAGCCACAGACAGCAAGCCGTAAACGGAAAACACTTTTTGAGGAAGCTGAAAAGAGAAGATAGGGACAACTTGAACAAAACCAAACTAAAGTGATTTTGGGAGAATCTTTAATGCAGGGCGGATATTGAAGTGGATTTTCCTTGTTTTGTTTTACTATTTTCAGTATACATTATATTTTTTATCAGTATGTATTTTAATACATACAATTGGGGGCAGCTTGTAGCTCAGGTGGAAGAGCAGTTGTCTTTCAATCGGAAGGTTGGTGGTTCTATTTCAGGTTTCCCCAGGCTACGTGCCAAAGTGTCCTTGGGCAAGACACTGAACCCCACACTGCCTGCCATTGTGCTTATCAGGGTGTGAAATGTGTGTGTGAATGTGACATGTAGTGTAAAGTGTTTTGGATAAAAACGGCTATGAAAATACAGTCCATTTACCAATAATAGAAATAACGGCCAATATCAAAATGTATGTGTTTAGGCAGGTTTAGTCTCTTTAGACTATTCAAATTTTACAAATTCTAGTAACAGAAACATTTAATTGTTTTAATAAATCTAGTTTACAATGAAGTTAAATTCCTTTTAGGTAAAGCCAGGCCATGCCCTAACTATCTCATTTCTAGTGATGTATCTGTAATTGTCAGCCTGCCACATAAACCTGTTCGGTCTGATTTTCCATGCTCCATTTGCCCTCCATCTTCTGCTTCTCTTCTGTCTTAACTGTTTTTTCTTATATGGTGGTTTGTCAGGCTGGGAGCACACAGTGATGCCTTCCATGCACTACGGCTTATTATCTTTCATATCACCATTAAAAAACATACTGCATAAAGTAAACATATTCAATGAATAACCATGTTCTTATATTTAACTTGTGATCTTGTTATTTTCCCCATTTAATCACAACAGGTGCTGTAAGGAAAACATTTGAACTGATGGAGACTGGTGGGGATAATATTAAGTGTGGGGCCTTTATAATAACTGTTGGCATCAGCCTCAGAGCTGTAACTGCATTAGTTTACTTTGCTTGTAAAAAAAAAAAAGAAATATGCAGAATTATCACAAAAAAAAAAATCCCAATTGCCACATCTTTCAGTTCAATTGAGCTACTCAGCTAAACGTATTCACCAGCTGGAAAATATATATTTAAAATGCGGTTCACACGAATAAGAAAAACATGTTTTGATCTGAGTGAAAGAGACTGATGAAAAATTAAAGAAAGGGTTGAAATTGAAATGAACGGAAATGTTAATGGAAGCCGTCCTCAGTATATAACAGGTTGTCCTTGTGACAGTCTGTATGGTACAGACACAGCATGTATGCACTCGTTTATACAAATAGCCATCCCCACAGGCCACCTGAAATGTTCTGGTTCCTGCTCATAATGACTGAACAAGCAGCCCACATGTCAAGCCCATCCACAGCATGTGGAAAACAGATACAGGCTCAAGTAAATTAAAAAGGAACATGGGAAAAAGCTGTGTAAAAATGGTACTTTTCTGCACAGCCTGAGTGGCAGTGTCACATTTTATGGGAATATGCAGAGACTAAAATGTCACATTGTTCCAGCTGTGCTACTTGACAATGCTTAACTCTTAAGTATCGTCTACCAGTACCACCAGTAAATGAAAGCTCTCAAAAAGATTCTCTCAGAGACAAACAGGACAGCATGGCGTCAAATAAAAGAGAAAATTAAAATGGTTGACCAGCCAGAGTATGTGTGGGTAGCGGATCATGCTGCAGCAAAAGGATCACCATCAGATTATGATGCATTTAAGTTTCCAGCAACATGAAGAGGAGACAAAGTCTATAAAAACTTATGACCCCTCAAGTCTTTATCGTGGGGCAGCTGGGACTTTGTGAGGTGTGATCAGCTTGTCAGCTTCATTTACCAGCAGACCTTGAGAGTCCTCTGAGGTCCATAATGCTGAAGCACCATGCTTGTTTGATGACGCCCTCAACCACTGAGCCGCTCACTTTGAAGCCTCTCAATTGAAATTCAAGAGGGGAGATTTCACTTTTAATAAACTGACAACAACACATGAAGGCGGGAGGCATGGCAAGCTTGCACAGCCTTCAATCAGTAAAAAGGTGCACAGGAGAGAGAGGAGGACGAAACACTCAAGAAAAAGAGTAAAGATGGGAGAGACGAAGCAACACTTGATCTGGGCACAAGGAAAACGTGAAGCAAATTAATGCGGCTTTCTTCCTGATCCCACTTCCTCTTTTTCGTCCAAGTGGCTGCAGTGACGTACGAGATCTGATCGTGTTTCAGGAAAAAGATACTGAGAACAAGGGAGTACTTCTCTTGATACCCAAGGTCAGAAACTCTTAAGTCACTTAGTCTTAGTCAATCTGATATCACCTCACCATCAATGTGAGAATAGTCTGAAGAGGTAGTTTTACAAAAAAGTGGCAAAAACCAGGAGTCCGAGGCCTTGAGAGATACGCAGCACAGTTGTAAGAGTGTTCACCCTCCAGAACCATGTACTATTAAGCCTGTTGCAAGATGAGCCATCTGAAGCTTTTAACAGTGAAGATAGTGTAGATCTTCTGTGATAACTAAAGATCCCTAAGTGGTAACTAAATCTAAATACACTAGGCTGTAGATTTCAGAGTTGTCTGAGTTTACACTCATGAAAACTTGCCAAATCTTCTCTGTGAAAGCCAAACAGCTTTATCTGCTATTAACTCTTGTTTTAAACATTTGGTACCCTGCCACACTGGTCAGTTGCATAATTTTGAACTTGCTGTTCATGCCAGAGTGACCAACATACTGTAACCATATTAGCCGACTTGTGACAAGTTAAAGAATGGGGTTCCACCGCACATCAAAATGTGGCCAGGCTGGTCTCCAGCATGAAGAGGAGGTGCCAGGGTGTGCAGGGTTCTTCCACATGCTACTGAGGCCCCTGACACCAAACAAAAATCAACAGCAGAATAAGCTCTTTGTCACTGGCAGAGAGGATTCGAAAAGTTTTTCATAGGCACAGGCCACATTTTTAACTCTGGTGCACCAGTCGTGCTGATCCCACAAATCCATTATCTTTACAAATGCAGCACCATTTAAATAGGGAAAAAAGACTTTCTGTCAGTATCAGAAATAATATCAGGAAGCAATATTATAGGTATAACATAGAAATAATGAAGCAAACACAAATATCCTTACCTTTTGTGCTAAATTTATATATAGATTAATAATAGTAGTCTAGCTCTAAATCCAAATAAGAATAGATGTAAGAAGGAGAATGACAAACCAGATAAGTGTATCTAAACACATCATCAACACATCTTGGATTATTGTACAAAAAAAGCCCCTAACAGGGACATTTATCATCTTCAGTCAGTATATATGAATAACAAGAGCCAGCCAACAATGTTCACTGGTTTCAGTATTTTTATTGTAAATATGACCTTAAATGCACTTTGGTTTTTGTGTTGTTATTTCTGGTCCCACCTGTAGTTCAAGCTAATTCTCTGCAGTGGAATGACAGACAACCTTATATTAGCTTTTTTGAATTATGACATATAAAATCAGGCAATGCAATTCATACCAGTATAACCTAATGATGTCTGTATGACTTGTAAAACTGTCCCAGTATGCATTTGTCCTCACTCATCAGGCATCTCCCTCCCCTGCTTCCCTTCAGTATTTGACAGCAACAAGGTGAGTTACACACTGCCTTACAACTTCTCCTGATAGTTGCTAACTTGACAGCTATTTGAAAAAAAAAAATTCAAGCAATGTTAAATGCAGTGAAATGTTGGACAAACGTTGCTGCCGTCTGTTGAGTATCACCAAAACAACTTCTCTCTTTCACTGTTTACTGCTCTGCAGAGCAACAGCCTGGCTGTGAGCTAGGTGTTAAAGGTGATTCAATCAGACCACTTTGTATTTACAAAATCAGTTGCGGCCAGTTAACATGTGGTCTATATGGGCATTTCAGTCAATATTTGCAACTCATTGTGCTGTAAAAATAGAAATACAGTTGTATTGAAATACAGTAAACGAGAGCAGAGATGGTAAAAGAGAAGAAATCAGATGTTGTAACTGCTGACACTTAAATACTCATAGAAAACAAAGCCATAGATATAAACAGGATATAGGCCTATTTTCTTTACTGCATCACCCTTTCTAATAAATAAATATATAATGTGATCTATAAAATAAATAATACAAGATATAATCTATATAATGTAATCCATTATTTTTTGTCACTGAATTCTATGAATCTCTTTCCTTGTTATTTCATTTTGATTTTATGCTGTTTCAATTAATGATTACTTATGTGATCGTATTATAATATTACACTCTTGTTTTGATTGATATGTTCTTAAATGAGACACTGATGTTTTACATTTAGTTTTTTTTTTTTCAAAACTGAAAAGGTTTAACAAAGAAAAATATATATCTTTGAAAATGTAGCCCCCTTGGAGGCGATGGGGCCAGTTATTATATGCATGGTGTGCCTGTATAATTGTGTAATTGTGCTCTTTGAGAAAGCTAATGACCATGCAACAATGCTGTTACCTAACTGCAAATGTGGTAGGGATCAAATGTCCATGCGCAATTTTGTCCCTGCACATGCACTTGGGAAAATCATTAAAAGCTAAAGGTGATGATGACACCTATAGTCCCATCTGTCGCCTGTGTTTCTTGAGTTACATTACCTCCACAGCTCCACCCAAGAACATCCACACAGCAGCTGCTGCTCGGGAAGATTCTGAGCCACACATTTTCTTAAGTCTTCTGATAAGACTGGAAGGTGATGACTCCAATTAGATAATGCGGCGACATAGGATTGGATGTCTGATGATGTGCCCAGGGGTTTGGATGCCAGTGATGGACCATATGGAGCCATTCAGACGTCGTCAACGCATGCAAGTGCCCCTCCCTGAATGTCCTCTGTGTATAATTAAGAGGCTTCTGAGAAACAAAGAGTCTGGGGTGAAGCACAGGTCAGTATTAGCTCTTGAGCCCTGACAGCCACTCAGAGCACAGAACAGGTTGAGGAACATGGCAGCTTCCTGGAACATGTGAAATCTCCCACATATCCTTTCTCCCTCTGGCAATTGCATGGAAACATGTGCTCATACACACTTGGATACAAAAAAAGTAAAAACAAGCAGGTTTGTGCAAGTAGTGGAGACATGAAGTATACGGTTGGAATTTTCAAAGTTGGAAACGTTCCATGGGAATTAACAGGAATATATGGTAATTAACCAGGAATGAACAAAACTGAAAGTTTCTTCCCTTCCCAGGGAACTTAAAAATAGTTGAGGAAAATATATTGTAGCATAATCTTGTCCAAAACAACCAGATTTAATGCAAGAACACTTAAATACCTCTGCTATCAAATCACATGCAGACTGTAGTGCTACTGAGGATGCAACACCTACATGCACTGTGCATCCCTCCATCACATGTACTGAGGATTTCTTCAACCCTGGAGTACTGAGGACAGGACACACTTAAGCTTGTGAACTACATAAACTGTAATGTTGAGTAATAGTAATAGTTAAAGTTTTAAAGTTCTATTCTAAAATACATCTGTTAAAATATCATGTTTTTTAAATTGTTTTAAAATGTAAAAAACAAAATGTTGATATTTATGTTTGGTACAGTTATGATACATATATGATACAGTTTGTTGAAATTATCCCCTAAATTCCAGTTAATTTCAATAAATTCCATTTAATTCCCATAATTCCTGTGGAAAGTTTCCAAATTTGAATATTTCCAAAATTCCCCAGCTTAACTTCCCATGGAAAATTTCTGGAAATTGACCCAAACTTTTCCACCCCTTTGTAACACTAAAAAAGTATGACTGACCAAAGAGGATAACTGTGACTGTGTGAAATGTTTGGGAAAAATGTCTGTGAAGATACTTCCCAGGTGTCAGAAATAAACTACTTTACACAAATTACATGATTGTTAAAAAGCAAATCAGAACCACATTTTCTGAATCTAAAGGCAAACATCACTCTGTGTTAAACAGCTAAGGATGAAAGACGGATGTCTTTTAAAACGAGATGATGAGAAGCAGCTCAAAGCTTCAATATGGACTACCAAGATCCACAAGATACAGATTTACCCATAATCCATTTTTTTTGCACATATGCCCTTGGACACTGTATTCCTGTTTAATAATTTACCTACTGCTACTGCATTTGCACAAACAAAAGAAGAAAGGAAAAAAAAAAGAGCCTGCTGCAAGATGAACAGCTGAGGACCTTCAAACAAAAACTGAAGAGTTCCTAAATGGCTGGAAGTATTTTTATACTGTGATGAAAAGGGGGAGACTGACTCAAAAGGAGGCCCAAACTTGACATTCAGGCTAATTATAATTTCCATTTAGCAACAAGAAGAGGAAATAAATAAGTGATCATTTTTTACAATTTACCATTTTACATTTTCAAACAGATAAAGTGATTAATCAATGATGAAATAATTGTCATTCATTCTCAGTATAAAATTAGGGATCATACTGTTAAATATTACACCTATAAAAGGTGTATCATCGCAAACAACTTTAGATCACCGAAATCTTTCAGCCATAAGCACAGTCTGTTAAACACTAAACCATTATCATCTAGATCAGCTCCACAAACTGTCAGCTGGCAGAATCAACCCCATACAAGCTGACCAGTCCATCTATCTTTCTGGTGTACTTGAATCATAAGCAGGCTTCAAACAGGGATGAGTCAGTGGACAGCTGCAAGGCAACCATTCTCCAAACACAACAAGCTCTAAGATCCTGATATGAGCAATAGAAATTTCTAAGTTGCTGTGGTGTCACTGTTAAGAAACAACTCGAGGGGAGAAAAAACCCTACCTACTGTGGAGAAACTATGTATTTTTCAGTATCTCTACTACCCAGTAGTTGAGTTACGTTGAGTCACTGGCTCAGCTTATATACCATGCTCTCTCAAAGATCAGAGAGCAAATGAGCTTAAGACTTGGTAATGCCAAAGTCTGAGGCCCTTGCCACTGTTTCAATTCACTCCTTTTGTATAACGCCGACTAAAGCCTGTTACATACTCCACGAGAAGCGAGAAATTTGTTCTTGTTCTCAAGGCCACAAGAACAAGAAAAATGTTCTTGCTCAGCAGGACATTTCATGCTTCACGAGGAACCTCCCTGCCGAAGTCCTCTTAAGGCCCTCCCGCTGCAGTACTATACTGTACATGCCGCCACGCTGAACAATATTGGTGGATAGATGGCAGCAACACACGATCTTTGCATCTGGATGGTCAAAGCTGCTGAAGTGTGTGTTTTTCTATGTTTTTAGGAAAGTATGGTAAAGATGTTCATACTTCCTCACCGCCTCGGCCAGTTGTTCCTCAAAGTTATCCATGTTTACTTCCTCAGCTCCACGTACTAGGGATGGGACGAAATATCGTTTGGCGAAATATCGCGTTACAAAACGTGACGATATGCATTGAGTTTGAAAAAAATGGATCACCAAAAAAAATAAAAAAAAATAAAAACTTTTTTTTACTTTATAAAATTTCTTAAGTTTTGAATTTTAATCTAGATATGTTACTTTTTCTAAGGAAGAATCAATCCTAGGCCAGGGCCATGACTTAAGAGAGGCTGAGATAACTTAACCTAGGGTTAGAGCAGCACCAAGGGAGGGTTCTTGTTTGTGTTTCCCTGGCAACTGAAATAAAAATAAATAAGTTGTAATTACGCAGTAATATTTTTCTTTTTTTGATATTGTATCGTGACATATCGTATCATGACCCTGGCATATCGAGGTGCATCGTATTGTCTGTTTAAGTGTATCGTCCCATCCCTACCACGTACTGTAGGATATCGGCCGGTATAGACATGTAGGCTATACTTAATTTATTTATAATGTCTATGCCGGTAAACTCCACTGAGTGGAGTTTTCTTTTTTTCCAAACCGGTATTATCACGTGAAAGTGTTTATCACCTTATGCGGAAGTGCATTAGGAGTGGCTGCAAGAATGTGTAGCCTATCCCCTATATACCTATATAACCAAACTTCCTCATATTTACTGCAGTATTTGGGCAGATCTAATGTATCTTTAGATCCAAAACCATGCTTGGCGTGACTCTCTTTTTTATCTCCACTCCCCCTTTCACTTTTAATTCCTGTCCTCTCTCTATCTTCTCTTTACTCTCTTTCCCTGTCAGATCCGGCAAAATTATGTAAATTTCACCTATAAACAAGCATCAATTTAAAATGAAAATAATCTTAATTTAGATTATCAAGTGGGGATAATCGATTCTCAGATGCATCGCGATTCTCTCTCGAACGATTCGATGCAAATAAGTTAATAATCGGAATTTTTTAAAAGAAAGTTGTTTTATACAGAAGAAAGTTCTGCACTGCTGAAGGGCCGAGAAATGTCCTCTTTTGCATTTTCAAGAGCAAGACAACGTCATTTTGTTCTTGTGGCCCCGAGAACAAGAACAAATTTCTCGCTTCTTGTGGAGTATATAACAGGCTTAACTCATGGGTGCCACTAAATCAGTCATCAATTTTGACACAAGTGGGCAAGAAACCAAAAGGATCTGAGAACTGCAAAACGTGAAAAAGAAAGCAATTTCCTGGTTGACAGCCTCTATTCATATGATGTTATTTTTAGGATTTTTAATCATGCTGTGAGTTCTGTCACCATGCACATCACATGCCACGCGTCACTTCATTTGGATGTAGGGTGTGTCTCACTTTAACCTGACCCCGGGGGTTGACATAATAAAAATGGCCAGAGCGTGGGTTTACATGCAGCAGCCATGAAAAAAGAAGCTCCTAAAATATTTATATCCTCACAAGAAGCCAAAGTCAAACAACAGCTTGCTTATGCAATGACATGAAACCAATTAGTGTGATGGAGTTTTCTGAATACAATAAAAAGCAGTGGGGTGCGATGGAGCACCGCGGCCCGTGCTTTTCTTGGCTGATCAACGGCACCTGCTGTTCTGCTCATTAAAGCAGCAGGGATCACTTGGTTGGCCATCTTGCTGATTATAGCACCGCTTGCTCCCACCGCAGATCCATAATTCAAAGCCTGGATGTGGTGCAGTTTCACAAGCCAGACAGCCCTGGGTGGTTCAGTCTGACGCCCTCCAGTGCTGAGTGCCAAGCAGCAAATGCTGCCAACGCAGCCAACAAAAGTCAGCAGCTGTACACCTTTCAGGCACAGGTTCATTACACCAATATAAAGGTTCGGGTCACTAAGAAATTTTAAATTGACAGTAACGTATCAGCTGTCATTAACGCTTTGATAACTGACCAGACTACAGGCAAAATTCTCTTCCTGTTTTGTACTTGTGTGCTTGAACTTATTGTTCATTATTAATATTATTCATAAGCAGATTTTGACTCCCAGAAGGTAAAACTGGAAATGAAACTGCTGCATCTTGTAAAAGAAAATTAATAAGAAGACTGTCAAATGAGCAGACAAGTGCAGCAGTGCCAAATAGGACTGATGAAAGAACATAAAAAAGAATTCCAAAGAGAGGATAGATGAGAGATATCACTAGTTTTAACAGATGGAGGACTGTTTTAAACAAAAATGCAGTTGGGGTCTGTATCACAGCGATAGAGGCGAACTCTCTTGCCACTTGTATTGATGTTGAGTTTATTGTTTACATTTACGTCTTGCCTTTGTGCCTCTGGCTGCAAAGGCCATGAGGTTACATCATTTTTCTTCCCAACAGCTAAAAAGGTCAATCGCGAATGGATCATAAAGATTAAGAGGAATGTTTTGTCCATATGTCACATCTTGAGTTGGATGTCCATCTCTGCATCTAATTACTTCCCTGAGAAACCGTCCTTGTTCAAACCCTCATCCTCCTGTGACAAAGTGGTTGCCATGGAAGCATGTTTCCATTTTATGACTGCTTTATTCTAATCTAGCAAAAGGGGGAAAAAAAACAAAGAAAAAAAATCAGCAATTTGGATTCGAATGTAGCTGTAGCTCTGGGGAGGACAACACAATCCAGCCCATTCAAAAATGAAAAATAAATTCATTAACTACTATGATACACTTAGTGAAAAAACTTGGAGTAAAACAGTCTTTGGGTCACATCTTCTGAGAAAAAGCGTGACTTAAATAAGCCATTAGATAGCAGGACTATTAGCCTATCCTGCTGACTTGATATGAGTCATCAACACAGAGAGAAAGACTACTCAAACTGAGGCTTGCATATTTTCCTTTCATTTCCGTGCAGCCATTCATCTCTAAAGTAATAACCAACACCCCAGTTTCCATCGTAAAATGACGCAAGTATATATATCTGCATGAGTGTGACTATATTTCTTTCCTGCACCGTGATATAAGAGCAGATGTTTAACAATGCCATCCGTGTGTTGTGTTGATAAAACGGCAAAAAAACAAAAGATCAAGATCACACACAAAAAAAGCAATCAGGTCCAAGCGGTGACCTTCGTGGGGCGACCTTTCAAGCTGCCCTTTCAGAAATGCAACTAAAGCTTTGGAAAAATCCACGCACACAATTGCAGCTGGTTATCTGATAGAAACCTTCAGCGTTGCCCTCTGCACCCCAACAATGCAGCTGAATATCCTGTTTCAGGGGCTCTCCATGATTAGAGGTGTCTGTTTGACCACTGTGTACCTGATACACTGTGCCTGATAGCAAGGGCCTCTCTACAGTTGAGGTTACATAAGACGTCTGGCTGTGGCAATTGAATGCTAAATTGGTACCGTCGGGTGAGGGTCTTTGTAATTTCAACTCAGACACTCAATAATAGACACTATATGACTCCGTAGCGCAGAAGCAATGCAACAAGAGATCTTGAAGGACCACAAACTGGATGACTGAAATTACTTTTCTTCATTCGATTCTTTTCTGTTTTCTTCCTTAATCATTTCCTCCCCTGCTGAACACCCTTCATGTAATGTAACATGGAACAACAACAGATGGGAAATCCATGATGTTACAAATAAAAACACTCTCAACACAGAATAATAATAAAAAAAGAAAGAAAGAAAAGACACCAAGCATCCACGCATTAGATGGACTTATTTCAGAATAATGGCAATGTTCCTGCATCCAGAACAAAAACTCATCATCTTCTCTTTGTTCCCTTTTTTTGTTTTGGCCACCTACTCTGTGCATATCTCATATCAAAAAGCAGACTGTTCCGAAGTATAGGAGCAGCAACAGAAAAGGCTCTGTCACCTCTGTCTTCTGGTTCTAGGAACAATCAGGAGAAACCAGTTTGTTGACGTAAATGATCTGTCAGGACAGTGAACATTCAAAAAGCTCTATTATACAAGACAGTTTTATCAAGACTTTTTAAAACAAACAATAAAATCTGAAACTGGATCCATAACTTTACATATTGTACAGTCAAAAACATGCCCACAATGGCAGAAGAAACTAGGTTGATAACAAACCTCCGGCAGGAAAAACAAATAGCTGGACAGTAGATGCTGGTGCAGGCATGTGTTTCATAAGAGGTTGGAGGTAAACTTGAGGCCGGAGGTTGGCCATAACACACAAACTAGGGTAATCATCAATTACCAAGACAACAACATGCAGATATGCACTCACTCAGGATCTACAAGGTCTTTTTGGGTCAACATCTACCTCAGACTGACCATCTGAGCACTGGAGGATCAACCTGAGAGTCAACTGTACAACTGCACTTACTGCAAACTGTGAAAGAGGAAAGCTATGGATTAAAATCAAGTCAAATAGAAGCTTAAAGAGAGTCTGCATTGACTAAATAATTGAAAGACTGAGAGATGTTCAAACAGTGGTATTATTAGGCACAAACTGATTCTGGATACTACTAAATCAAGTGTGATATCTTAGATTTCTCTATTAAAAAAATAAACATATTGGAATCAGTTTAGTCCTCATGTAATATATCTAGTGATTTAATTCCCTGTTTTCTGTTGTTCAACTAATGCCGGCCATACATCAAAGGATTTTCACAGTCCCAGACCAAAGACTGGCAGTCTTTGGGAATCTTACTGGAGTCTCGATCGCTAATTGTAAGGTGATAATCTGCAGTCGGAGACCCGATTTATGCCAGTCTTTCTCTCGTCTTTCATATCAAGCATGTTTGATATTATCGCAAGTCGTAGCGTAGTCGTAGTGACGTAAAACCACCAACAAACAATAAATGTGTTCTCACAAAAGTGGAAACAGGCCATTGTTCATAACTAAACATGTCAACTGACGTCTCTGGAGAAAAGATTTATTGTTAACAGTGAAATAATCCAAACACTAGATGTGTTGCTGTTTGCAGTGACATTTTTTTCTTTATTTAAACAAAGAGTGTAATTTGCTGTAAGTGTCGTTTTGCTTTAGTTTATTTTGCTCAGAGGATGAAATAAAAAAAAAACTGACTCTCTTGGCTCTCTGAGCTGCAGTCTGCAGGTTTTGACCTCAGTGCTTCTGGTGATCCAGACTTTACAAACAATCAGCTC
>JAPMNP010725337.1:0-11736 GCA_029874935.1 Atherina boyeri
GCGGAAATGAATTAACATGAATAATGACTTATGACAGTAATTACATGAATTGTAATTTATTCCTACTGTACAGTGTGCACTATTATATTTTGCCTTAGTGGATACACAGGCCTGCATGTGCTCAGGCTAAACAAATCATAACTAGGTGCGGTGCAGTAGCATACCGTAGACAAATAGCAAGGCGCTGAGCAGAACCAATTGCCTGAAGAAAACTGGTGTTCATCTTGGCAATTCGTGGTCCCACTCAAGCCAGCAGGTCGTCGAACAGCTCCTTGGACAGCCTGAAATGTTTCCTGAACATATTGTCGTCCAACTGGAGCTCCATGACAAGGCGGTGGTACTCCCCACTACCCCGCCGGGCAGCTTCACTCCGGATGGGGTGAACCCAGTGGCGACGTGACCTCTTCCTACGGAGGTATAGCAGAGCAGCTACTGCGATCCTCTTGCGTTTTCGATCCATGGCAAAATGAATGCTCAACTTCTCTCTGCAAATTTCAAGATTCGAGGGGGAGGAAATTAGGTCGTTTTCGAGCAACACAACATCCGCCGCTGGCTCAAAATCACGCCCATGGCGTGAAACCTGATGAACGCCCACCAACGTACAAATGAAGGCAGCGCGCGCAACGCCGCGCGTCTGTCGTGTCGTGCTAGTGGACAGGTACCTTAAGCCTTGCAGTATCTGCTGTATGTAGGTTGAATTACAAGGAATTGGTGAGTGTCCTTACTAATGGTAAGCAGCGCTAGCTATGGCTAATGCTACATGTTGCATGGTAGTATTACCTATTATTATTTAGTGCAGCTCTGTTGCGCAATCTACATGATTGTGACATGCAGACCTTTCATATAGCCTTTGAATGCTTATGAATGTTATTGTGGCGGTTACCATTAGTTAGTCATCTTTGGTCGCTAATGTTACTGCTAATTGGCTAATGATAATGCAGCCACAGCTGTAGCTTATCTCAGATGACCATGGACAAATGTTTGTTGGTTGTTTAAGTTGTTATCATATATAGCTAAGCAATTGTATTGGTTTGTATTTAAACTGTTAAGTTTCATTTTATACATGTCTTCATTTAGAATTAGCTAGTTGTATTGGCATCATTAATGCTTAAATTCTCAAAGTAGTATCCTGTTGTGTAAATTTCATGTTGTTGTAGTTGTATTGCGCAGTATAGATTTATATATAATAGTGGGAATTTGAGGTGTATGAGTAACCTGAATTTAGATTATTTTGTTCAGGCCAGGTTTATGGGCTCAAGCCTTGGTTCCGGGATGGATGGTTCCCCAGGGGTAAAGAGGGGCCCAGCTAACTACTGATTCTCCCCGTCGTTCCTAGGGTGTGGTAGGAAGCCAAACAAGTTAGGAGCCCACTCATCCACCATGCACATGGCATAGGTGGAATAAGAATATTTTTTTTCCTTCTCTCTGCTGAACTGGACTATTTTAATCTTACTCCATCCGTGGATTGCTGAAGGATTGGTGGACAGCTTTCAGATTTACGCCTGGGATCAGAAGCAATCAACCCAAAGGACACTGTGTGTGTTTGCTCATACATCTACAGTGTTTCTCACAGACCAGGTAGCAACTGGTGGTGTCATGATAGTTGTTGGAGTCAGTCATCAGGGTATTTGTAAAGAGGGCGGCATTCAAACACGCTTTCTGAGCTGCCATATTGAATATACACCTGTACGCTGACCCATTGAATGGCGAGGTATTTGAGCAACACTAAGAAAACAAAATCCAATGGATTCCTTTTTTTAACCACGTCCTCACTTAGAGAATAAAGTGGAAATGTCAAAAATAAAGTTGAAATTCTGTCTTTATTCTTGAGACTGTATTTCAATTTTATTCTTAACATTTCATCAATATTCTGTCGAAAAAACATGTGCGACATTTTGACTTTATTATCTGCGTGAGGAAGGGGTAAAAAAGAAAAAAGCATCAATTAGAATTTATTTTTCTTAGTGTGGCCCTAATACTCTTAGTCCATGAGCAGACCACCAATCACAATCGAAAGGGTGGGCAAATTATTGTTGCCATTTTAGTATTCCCTTATATGTCCTGATTACGAATTGCTTTGATAACCTTTGCAGAAGAGTAGCTTAACAATATTTATCATGATTTCGCTATTTTGCCCATAAAAATGCAAAATACAAATAATGGCCACTCTCTGATATTGCACATTTCATAATTTGTGTGCCACTACTGATGATTTAGATCACCGTTAACAGTTGCAGAAGTTTCAGGGTGGTGTCACTGTTCAGCTTGGTAGTCAGAATCCCTTTGGCCAGATCTCCGCGGATCAAACAATCGGAGGAAACAGTCAATCGAGACACACAGATAGCAGGAGGCATGAAGGGCTTCAGTTTAAAAAGAGCTGCTGTGGAAAGGTACTACCTGATTTCTGAGTACCGTAGCATATTCCTCAAGTAGCTCAGAATGATTGTGTGGGGTGGAAAGTCCCACCACAGCCACCCAGACCTGCAGATGCCTACAAAATTCTTCCATTGTGAGTAGGGTGGCCATTTCCATAACACCAAAAAGGATAATAACCAGTGTTTCTGTTTTGTCTGCACTCTGCAGTTTTCACTGAGCCATTGTTTAATTTCCACTTGACAATGGAGCAGAGAGTTTAACTTCTGGATTTCAGACGGCTTAAAGGAACAGTAAAATTGAATATCAACAGCAAAAAGGTGGAAAGAAACATCACTGAACCTTTGGATGATCTTTCCCAAAGGGATCAAATACAACAGAAATAAGAAAGGACCCAAAACGGACACTTGAGGCACTTCACACAACAAACCCACAGACTCAGACTTTATTTGGTTACCTGTAACACTAAAGCTACGCCCCGATAAGTATGAGGAGAACCACTGGAGATCTGTCCCTGACAGTCCTACTCGATCCATCAGTCTTTTCAGCAGAACCTGATGGTCAATGGTGTCGAATGCTGAGGACAGATCCAAGAGAACTAGAACAGTGCGTTTTCCAGAATCAGCCGACATCATTATGTCGCTGGACACTTTCAGTAAAGCCGTTTCCGTAGAGTGTCGTTTTCCAGAAACCAGACTTAAATGGCTCATGGATGTTATTTTGATCCAGGAAGAACGTCAGCTGTTCACAGACCACGGGAGTTTCAAAATAGGCCTAAAACTATTTAGATCTGTTGGATATAAACCTGCTCTTTTTAGTAATGGCTCCACTATGGCATGTTTAAACACACTGGGAAACACGCCAGTTGACAAAGAGACGTAAACTATTTTGGTAACACAAGGGCCAATTACCTCAAACACTTTCTTTAAAGAGCCTGCAAGGAAGGGTGTCAGATGAACAAGAGGAGGGCTTCATCTTGGACACCAGTGCCGAAATATCAGCAAATGTCACAGTCTTAAATAAGGACCACATGCTGGACACTGGCTCAAATACAGCAGGGGTTCCACACAGAAGGAGCAGGATTTTATTCTTGATCATCTTAATTTTGTTTGTGAAAATTCTGGAAAAGGCATTGCTGTCGGCTTCACAAAAGAGAGGGGCAACACTTTGGGATTTTTGGGGCGTTGCGTGGCGCAGTGGGTTGGGCGCCCGCCCCAAGTTTTATAGATCCTCACTTGCAGCCGGTCCAAGTTCGATTCCAAGCCTGGGAGCCTTTGCTGCGTGTCATTCCCTGCTGTCTGATCCCTTTCCTGTAAAACAACTGGTCTGGCATTATCAACCATCATATTGTATGATGACACAAGATCCCTGAGTTAGAGCCTGTGCACATCAATGTGACAGTTGACGGTCCTGTCACTACGCCTCCGACTGATCATACGCCCTGGCTACTTGGCCATAGGGATATCCCTTTGGTGGTCTGGTTAGAGCACTTGACTTTCACCCGGGAGTCTAGGGTTCAAACCCCGCCCGGGCCCTCTACTTCACCCCACCAAATCAAGTTTAGTGAATTTCCATAGGTGTTCAGTCTTTCGACACAGCCTCCTGAGTCTGAAGATATCTTCATTTGTCCAAGGACAGGCTTTTTTCTGTGACAATGTTGATTTAACAAGAGCCACCTGATCCAAAATTGTTACACAGTGAAAAAACAATGAATGAGATCGTCCACACTGAAACAGTCCATGACTAAAAGAGGGTCAAACATCTCAGAAAAACTATCTGCAGTATTTGCAGAGATGACACGCCCCTGAGACCTGACTGCTGAAGGCTTGGGCTCAGGACTAAAGTGCAGATCGAACAGAAAAAGATTATGATCACTCATATTGACATCAATCACAGACATGTTTAAAATGTCTAGGCCAAGCGTAAAATCTAAACCATCTAAAATATGGCCTTTTTGGTGAGTGGGCTCAGAAACATGCTGCTGAAAATGAAAAGTTTCAGTCAACGTTAGCAGTTCCATTGCGGGGCAGGATAGGCAGTCATCAATATGAAGGTTAAAATCCCCAAGGAATAAAACAGATTCCAACTTTATTATAGAGGATAAAAAGTCACTAAAATCCTTTAAAAACGCAGCAGCGGGACCAGGAGGATGGTAGATCAACACACAGTAAAATCGGGGTGACAAGCCCACTTTGATCATCTGTAATTCAAAAGATGAGAATGCTTGGGACTGGGTCACTTTACACTTTACATTTGTGGACATTTCTGTGCACAAAAGCCTGGCCACCACCACAGTGACACCAGCAGCAGAGCAGCCAGCTGGGCAGAGATCATTTAAATGAATGAACTCTTCCTCTCTCTGCCAAGTCTCCAAAAAACACATGCTATCCAAGCTCTCGCTCACAAAAAGATCGTTCAATGAATGAGATTTATTTGCAATTGAACGAGCATTCCACAGGCCAACGCAGATTGTAGATGACGTCACAAGGGCAGTGTCCGTGTTGCGCAGGGGGATTGGTCGAAGGCACGTCTAGTGGTCACGTGGACTCCAGCTGGTCCATGCTGGAAGAGCCGGCACAAACATCGAAGTAAACAATGGCGATGAATGCTCCTGTCCACAACTCCAGTGCTGTGATGGGTCCAGGACACCCGTTTTAGTCCAAGCAGACATTGGCATAGACACCCTGTCACGCATCGAGGAGAGGAATGTGGCACAAACACCGAGCGCAATCACGGCGGCCGAAGACAGCGAAGCCCACACACGGTGTGGCACGCCTTTGCTTAACCTGGACACCAGACTGAGAGCATCTTTTCTTAGGTCTTCTGTGGACTCTGCCCGGCGCCCGACACAACAACAAGTAGTCAGGTGAGCCGGGATCGATGATGAAAGGAGAAGGAAACACCTGTTTGTAGCTGTCCCGTGTACCAGACAGGCCCTCCATTGACTGCTTTATACAAAACAAAGAGTCCCGATCATAACTCCGTAAAGCCACACATCCTTTTGTTATTTGGGCTGATATGATCGCATATGTTAACAAAAAGACCATTAGCAATTTACACAGCAGGAGACGAGCAGTGGCACTTCCGGTCACAGGTGCCATCTTGTCAACTGGATGAACCCTTTCAACTCAGGAGAAAGTGAATTTGTCAGCATTTCAACAGGTTCCTTTCCCCCTCCAGATATAGCAGGAGACCTTGTTGATGGTCACAAGATTGGCACAGCAGCATATGAGGCATTCTAGCGGGATCGGCTTGAAGACCAAAAGCCAAAGACCCAGTTCCATGATAAGATGACAAAGAAGAGACTGAAGATATCCGAAAGCCTTCTGCATGTAACCCAAACAAGGTTGTTTTGCAGGCTGACAGGAAGCTCTTCGCCCACATGGTCCTGGTGGCAGAGCTGCCACCTCCAAATGAGTGATGTCCTTTCCCACCCATTAGGACCATTGCCATGGGCACTTGCCAGTGGTGGGACACTTAGAAAAACAACCAAAGCTGCTCTGGGAGGGGAGCTGGAGAAGCAGGTCTTACCAGCAGAGACCATCCCTGAGCCATCTGCTACCATCATTGATGGGATGAGTCTGGTTCACAAGATGTATAGGTTATACTTTTTTGACCAGACTTTCTCTCAACTTGCAGACTTTGCCCTCACTCAAATCCTACACGAAGGAGCTAGAAGCAAGAGAATTGATGTGATTTTTATGTATATTGGAAGGACTAAATCAAGAATGCAGAGAGAGCAAACAGGGGGTGCACCACAGGAATACAGTTCCAAAACATTGCACCAGGTCACCGGATCCAGCAATGGAGGAAGTTTCTTACCCACTCACCCAACAAGACCAACCTTATAAGATTACTGGTGGCCGAGTGGAAAACACTCAAGCTGAGGGAAAAGCTAAAAGACAAGCAGCTCTATGTCACCAGTGAGTAAAACTGTTCGCACATCATCAAGGATCAGTGGGCATAAGTTAAGTTTCAAGAAGAGGCAGGCACAAGAATAATTTTGCATGCAGCTTATGCTGCAGAGGAAGGTTATAGTGCTTCTTGTAGTAGCAGCTGATGAAACTGAGGTGCTGGTGCTTTGCCTGACATTCTCTGCTGATATCTCCTCTGCCATATTCCAAAAATGTGGAACAATGAACTGGGTTAGGTACCTTGACATCATAAAGCTATGCCAGGGGCTGGGAGACGGTGACTGTAGTGCTCTGATTGGCTTGCACACATACACTGGATGTGATACTGTGAAAAGCAGATGTATTTTTTGTTCCCCAGGTACTGTAATTTCATGAAGAAATAAAAGAAAAATCCAAGAAATTCCATGAAATACAGAAATAGAGGTCAAGTGATGCGTTGTCAGCTTGTATTGTGTGATGTTTAATGTTTGCCTATGAGAGAAGTGGGCATTGTAATTCATTCAGTGTGTTTCTCTAATTGTTTTTTTCTATTTTGCCCTGCAGTGTTCTTTACACGCTTGGTTGTGTTTATTCAATAAATGGTATGTGTGTGTCATGTGAAAATATGGCTGTGTTTACCAAATGAAAACACGAGTTCCATTTTGTGAACATGTTAAGGAATTAGGTTAAGAATTGTTAAGAGTTTGATGGCAAAGAGTTGTTTTGCAAAGGGATGCCAGGGTTTAGCAGTTTGTGAGTGATGTTTGGGGTTTTGTGTGTGCAGTTTTGAAAACAACGTACAGTTTTGATAAACGTGTGTTAACAATTGAAAAAAAACTGTAGTAAGAAAGGATAAAAACTCATTTATAACTGTCCCTGAAATCCTCACCTAGCCTGCAGTCTGTGTAAAAGAATGGCATGATCAGTTGTGTCAATAGCAGCAATATGGTCCAGAAGCACAACAACTGAAAACAGCCTATCATTGCCTGCCACTAAGTGATCATTTATTACCTTGACCTATTTCAGAGATTAAACAATAATTTAGATGCTTAAAATCCAGAATATGCAGAACGTGGACCGCTACTTAGATTGTGTGGCACACCAGATGAAGTGGGCTATACAGTATATATACTTGACAAATATGGAGTGAAAGCAAATAACACAAAATCATCAACTTCTGTAGGATTAGGAAAGCAATTGTCTTTTAAGCTTTATGTTATTCTTACCTTGATGGATATCCTGAATATGGATTGCCGTGTTACATATAAATATAGCAAGTTACATAGAAATATTTAGTACTTTCCTATTTATCTTTAGGCTACAGTGTCACTTTGTCAGCTGATAAAAACAGACATTTCCACACATCATTCCAGAGTAGGCATGTAAAACATCTGGTTTTCAGTTGCAAAAAATGAAAGAGGGCTAAAGTGGACTAATTCTTATGCAGTTTTTAATAGTGCAGACTAATGTTTCAAAATGTAAAGGACTTGGTTAGGAGTAAAATTTAAAAGTTAGTCAGAGAAAGATAGTGGTTGGGGCAAAAATAAGCTCTTTTCCTAATCCATCATGCAAGTATTATTTTAATGTGCAGTAATTATAGTTCATAAAAAGAAAAAAAAAATTCAAGCAAGAACAACAAAGGTGCTTCACATTTCACATCAGATGTAAATGGTGTGGTGGTGATGAAGACATTCCTCTCTCAGAGTGTTAATGTGTAAAATGTGTCAAAGAAAAATAACTTACACGGGAAGTGAAAGAAATACAACCATCAACCTGGATTTGGTATGACAGAATCTGTATGTTATATAAAATGAACATGTAAGAGAAATGATGTGAAAAGACATTGTCATTTTCTATAAATAATACTTGAGGCTTGAAAATATTTCTATATATGGCATTTTGCATTTTTCACTTTACTACAGTGTCAATGTTTTTGTAATGCAAATATGTCACTGACACAAGGAGGTGGAGTTTTGCCTTAATACAAAGTCTGAGTAAATACCCCGCAGAGAGAAACAGATGGAAGAAGCTGAAAAATAAATGCTACTAAGGTTAGTGTTTCGATTTACTTTTTCAATCTTACATATGTCTCCTTTAGAGTTTCCGATTGCTAAAACATGTTTTTCAAAACTGTACGTTTTTTTCAAAACTGCACACACAAAACCCCAAACATCACACACAAATTGCTAAACCCTGGCATCCCTTTGCAAAACAACTCTTTGCCATCAAATCTTAACATGTTCACAAAATGGAACTCCTGTATTTATTTGGTAAACATAGCCATATTTTCACATGATACACACATACCATTCATTGAATAAACACAGCTAAACATGTAAAGAACACTCAAGAGCAAAATTGAAAACACAATTATAGAAATGGAACACACTGAATGAATTACAATGCCCACTTCTCTCATAGGCAAACATTAAACATCACACCATACAAGCTCACAGCTTATCACTTTACACTGGGTTGTGAGCTTGTAGAGTTGCTTTTTTTCACTACTTTTTACTGTATACATTTGTTTTCTATGTATTTCATGGAATTTCTTGAATTTTTCTTTTATTTATTCATGAAATTACAGTACCTGGGGAACAAAAATTACATTTTCTTTTCACAGTAATTCATGGAAATATTTGCTTTCTTGGAATCATTTTTCTTTACTTAAATGTTTTGAAATGATAATAATGATTAATAACAAAATGTAGGAAATAAAGGATAAAGGGACCCAAAACAATGTGACTGCAACCGACAAATGTGTCCCAAAACACTGTATAGGAAATTTGTTGTTGTCTATTGAATGCTGTATTACAATGCACACAGAAATTAGATTTAGTAACTGTTCTCTATCCTGAACGTCCTAATGATGGTCGACACTGTGAAGCAATTGAGGTTTGGTTTAGTTTGGCTTAGTTTGCAAATTGCTCGCCAGACCCGAAAGTTTAGAGATTTGAATATTTGTGTGTTTTTGATTGATGCTTTAAGATTTTACGTGAGAAGTGTGTGTAAACCTGAAAAATTGTGTGATGTGTTTTGACAACAAGGTAATGTGAAATTGACATCAGAGTGTAAAGAAAGGAAAGTCAGAGTTCTAATATGATAAGGCAATCTTAAGTAGTTATACATTGAGTCAAGAGATTGAACATTTTCTAATTAAGAAAAATGTTTTTTTCTGGGATAAATAGGAATATTGATATAATGTCTATTCCTATTGTATTTTTTATTCCCATTTCTTTTTTTCTTCCAGAGATGTTGGTCAACTTTTCCTCACCCTCAAATAACTCTCTTTCATCAACTTCCTTTGACCTCAGTTTAATGTACTGCTACACAACCAGCCCAACTTCCTTTATCATGTTCACATACTTGATCATCAATGTCACCCTCTTCCTTCCTCTCTGCATCTACATTATCAATCATGGTGTCCAACAATGGAGGAAAAAGCACTCCAACTCCTCTACAGCAACAATGAGTCACTCTGATATCTTCACCTATCACCTTGTCACCATGGAGATGATTGGATTATTTGGGTGTATCCTCATTGCTTGTACCATATACAGCAATCAGTTAAAGATGTTAACTATTGGTTTCGGTATGCTTACTTTGACATATTTGGGAGAGATGTTCTTTCATGTCCTGACATGTGTTGAGCACTACCTGGCTGTCGTTCATCCCATCATATACCTGAGCCTGAAAAATGAAAAGGGTGTCAGAGTCAGAATTATCATCATTGGGTGTGTCTGGCTGCTTTGCTTTGTAACAAACGGTCTTGTGCAGAAGGAGGAGCTCGTAGTGGTTGTGAATTTCTCGGTCGTGATACCCTCTTTACTAATCATCTCCTTCTGTAGCGTTTCTGTGCTCTGTGTTTTGATTCGTCCAGGTCCAGGGGAACCGGGTGGGAGCAGGGAGAGGATTGACCAATCAAAGCAGAAGGCCTTTTACACTATTGTGGCCATACTGGGAGTGCTGGTCGGAAGGTTAGTTTGGGATCTGACTGGATCTATTTTGTTTGCAGCTGGAAAAGAATGGACCTGTTTGATGACAACTCTCAGTTTGTGTTTTAATATTCCCAGAGGTTTGGTGCTACCACTTTTATTTCTACACAAAGCAGGAAAAAGTGTTTGTCGCAAAAAATAACCCTCATCCTGTGTAAGAGCTCTTTAAGCATAAAATATACAGTAACCTACATATCAAAGCCAAAATCACATGAATACCTGATTGTAAGGTGGAAAAAACTGAATAAATCAAATGTCACACTCAGCCTTTGGTTTCACTGGCCCAGCTTTCATCTCCACTTTGATTTTAAATATTTTATTCCTTAATTTCAAAAGTTCTAGATAGATTAGGATGATTGCAGTGCAGTGGTTGCCCAAAACCTGTGGAATTAATTACATCTTGATGTACATATTGCACAGAAAACAGATACATTCAAGTCATTGCTGGAGTATCAACTTTTTTAGCTTTCAACTTGAGAAGAGGGGCTCCTTAATATACCTGAGTTTTCATTCATTTCCCTGTTTATTATCATTATGATTTTATATTTCCTTGATGTTTTTGTCTATGTTTTTTCTTTAAAAAAAAAATCTGTCTTATGATCGCATTCATTGGCTTTAAATGTGAGGCTTTTTAACAAAATCAAAGGTCAATGACAGAACAATTTAATTTATCATGAAATTCTATCGGTATCTAATCACTTCTCTTTATATCTACTTGCTGGGTCTGCATACATGGCAGCTGCCATATTTGTGCCACTATTCTTAATATGTTGTTTTTAAATTGACAAATAACTCTGTGTGAAGTGAGAACCCCAGAGATGTAAAACTGCAGTACCGCCTTTATTTTACAGGTGCTAGAGCAGTTTAAGATGAGCAGTTTAAGATGAGCAAACCCTTAAAATGCACATAGAAGAAGACATGTACACTGTTTTGAAGCAGTTACCTATAGTTCAGTCTTCGCTGTACCTGAGGCCACTGGATCCACTTGCAGGTGAAAATGTATTCATTACTGGGAAGATTGTGACTCTTGTGTATTTTTGAGATTGGAAGATAATGTTCACGACTGATTCAGGTGTATAAATTGTGCTTTTTTTCCCCTGTGAAGTAAATATGTCTGAAGGAATTCTGGTTTGTGAATGTGAAAAAAATATGTGTACTTGTAAAACAAATCCAAATCGTCAACTTAAACCAAGACACTTAGAGGAAAGAAGTTCACAAATGCTAAGCAGAAAATTGTATGAAAAACTTAGAATACAAACTGTCCAATCAGAGGGCCAGTGGTTTTGTTGCCCTCTACTTTGCTGTATGATCTGAACTTTGATGGATGTATGACTCATTTTAAATATATTTATTTATTAAAATTATTCAAAACTCTTCTTCCTGGTCCCTGTGAATTTTTTTTCTCTTTTCTGCCATGCTCTGGGGTTAAATACGTCACCTAGCTCTTCATCTATGCTCTCTAGCACGTCTCAGGA
>JAPMNP010725343.1:4673-15693 GCA_029874935.1 Atherina boyeri
ACCATATCCTTTTTTTTTCTCCTTGACTCGCTTTCATCCTACTTCTCACCTGCGCTGGGATAAAGCCAAGCAGACCGCCACTCTCCCCTAACCTCTACATATCTTTTCTCACCTCCTCCTCCACTCCCTCACGCTGTCCAACTTTTCCACCCGTCCGCCCATTTTCCCTCAACCATAAATCTCTACCTAAATCCTACTTAAACCAGCATCAGCAGCTGTCCTTAAAACTCCATTATCTACAATTACTTCAGCATTAGGGAGCCAGGGCACACCTGCCCCCACATAAAAGTGCCCTTACCTAAAAATATTAAACCTGCCCAAAAGGGATTTGGGCTGTTTTATTTATTCATTTATTTTCCTTTTGTTGTACCTGTGGTGCAGCAACCTTCATCGCAAGGCTTGTGAATGAAAATGCCAGCAGTCTGGATTAATGGTTTTGATTAGTGGGTGGGTCTGTGTGCGCAGTATTTAGATGGGTGGGCTTCACGGAGAGATCACAGGAGGAAGGTCAATGGCCCTGCCTGATTGAAGGAGGGAGCCAATGGGCTGGATCTTGTGTGTTAATTAGCACGTCTGTTTGATTCAGTGTGCACATGTGTATGACTACATACCTGTGAGAAGAAACAGTACTCCTCCCATGCATTCACTGTGTGGAATAAAAAAAAAGATACATCTAAATTTATTTTGTATAGTGGCTTGTGACTAAGGGGATGGGAACTTTGTGTGCTTACAAAGGAGAAAAAGGGAGAATGAGAAACATGGAACCAATAACTAATGGCAAGTTAAACATTTTGATTATACAATTTGGTAGAAAAAAATCATCCCATAGATACCTTATGATTAATTTGATATGACATAAAGATTTTTAGTTAATCAATTCAGTTTAGACCAAAAAATTATGTCCTAATTTAAGTTTTAAGTGACTACACGAGTAAATATTCTCTAGATACAGTTTGTGTTTAATGCAATGCTTTTGACTGACTTGCTGCTGAACTTAGTTCCATTTCCCAGAGGAAAATTCAAATAAAAATTGAATACCCCTTTTGTTTTTGCCATGAGCTGAGACAAGAATAGACCTGGTAATTAGTTGGTACTCATGCAGTGGTCGCACATGCAAACCAGGTTGTGACAAAGGAAAAGTGTTGCGTGTCCTAGATGCTGGAAGAATCTGCCAAATTCGGACTTGCACAGAAGTTTGCATTTATTTGTGTGTGTGTGTGTGAGAGAGAGAGGTATGTCAGATGCTGCAGGCAAGAGGATCTATTGTTTGGGTGTTGGTAATGGACATGTTAGGAGGCTGGTTGTCGGGGGTAAGGGGAGGAGAGAGGGTCGAGCGGACTCAGCTGCAGGTAGCCTGATCTGCTCTGATTGACAGTGATGGCAGATAAGATGCTTGCAGAGAAGGGAACGTGAGCAGAGCTGCAGGCAAAGATAAGGGCCAAGATTAGCACCCCGCCACGTCACACACAGAGAGGCAGAGTCCAGCCGAGAGTGAAAGATTGAGATGTTGGCGCAGAAAGGTAAAGGCTACGGTGCATACAATAAGCAACCAAGAGTAAAGGCAAAGTTTATTATGTGTGTGTGTGTGTGTGTGTGTGTGTGTGTGTGTGTGTGTGTTTGTGTGTTTGTGAATGAAGACTTTATGTGTATGTGTATGCACCTTTGTACATCAGACCATGTCCCAGGTAACATGCACACACCCTGTTGAGTTTAGGCAGCCTGGTTGGGGGGCAACTTCAAAGAGGAGGGCAGCTAATCAGCTCATAATCCAAGCGGCTGCCGTTTCCCAGGCAACAGTGCTGTACATTCATGCGTAGCAAACAGATACATTCTCTCCATTATTTCTCTCTCTTTATATGTATCTGTACCATCTTTTTTTTTGCAGCTTTTTGTGATTTCTCTTTCCTTCGTTTCTCTTTTCTGTCTGCACAGCCAAATTTTGTCTTCTAATTCTGCCATTCGTTTCTTTTTTGCAATGTCTTTCTTTCGATTTTCTTTCTTCTCTCCCGAACACATTGACACCCATCTCGCCCTCTCCTCCCAGCCGTTCTCCCTTTCCAATTTTCTCCTCCCTTGTCCAGACCATCAAAATAACTCTATATATATTTTTCTCCCCTACTGATTTTCTTTCTTTTCCCTTTAAGAATTGACAATTATCAAGTCCATTTTTTCATTCTTCCTTCAGACTTTGGCTTTCACTCTTTGTCTTTAGATTCTAGCATTTTACTTCACTCTATTTCCTCAATTTTCTGACCCTCCATTTTTTCCCGTCATGAACCTTTTCTTGAGCCGCTTTCCACTTTTTTTTAACTCCCTCTCTCCCTTCCTCTCTTTTTATTTTCTCTCGCTCTGTCCCTTTTCCTGTAAACACTCTTTGTTTTCACTTTTTCCCTCCCCTCATACAAGGGGGTCCAGGGTTGGTGTATTTGTGCAGTGATGTTGGAGGCCTTGATGATCACTCTCTAGGAGATGATTATTTGGTCAGGGCCTGGCAGCCTCCTCTCCTGCACTTCCCGACTGGCGCTCTGCTCTGACTATGTGGGTTTCTGTGTGTGTGCAAGCATCAAAATGCACTGCATGTATATATAAGATCATTTTCTATTTTTTCTGTGTCTGCACATTTTTCTTAATCCATTTATATAGCCTGCTAATAAATATGCATGCAGTATCACTTGCTATATCACAAAAAATCTACCAACCAAAGAATGCATCTATATTTTATGCATTAAATGTTTGATTTCAAAGTGAAAATATTCAATTACTGCTAACTGCTGTTCATTTTCTGCTATTTCTAAATACATTTTTGCTATGATGACAAATCCCCTGAGAGAATGTGTAAGATAGAAAGTGTACGATGTGTGTTTGCCCTCTCCCTTTCTGTTTGACTACGTCTTTTACTTGTCTTTTACTGTAAGAATAATATAAATGGCAAAAAATCTGTCAAAACAAACAAACAACAAACAAACCCAAAAAATATGCAACTGTACTGTAGCACCTGCCATTGTTTTAGTCCTATAGCTATCACTTTTTCTGTCGCTCCGTCTCCTTCTCCTGACCTCTGCTTTTTCTCATCTCATCTTCAGCCCCCTCAAAACTACCAAGCCCCACCCTAAGCACAAACACAGATGCCTGCCGCCTCTGGCATTTTGACTAGCTACTATATCTTTACCAGACCAGGCTGTCTGATGAGTCTGGTGTAAATGTGAAAAAGGTGTCGGCGGTGGCGTTTCAGCCAGCCAAATTACCCTCTATCTCTCTCACTCACTGCTGGAGCAATGGCCTGGCTGCGCTCATCGCTTTCACCTAGGAGCACAAGCAGAGGCAGGGCTGCACCTCCGTGCCACAGAGAGACAATCGATTGCTTTCATAAAATAAAATGGTGGACATGAAAGGAGCTTGATAAATGGCAAGCTATTTGGTCCTAATTGCAACCCTTTAAAATGTCTTGGTGATGATTTGAACAGGCTTCGACTGAAGTTACTTTGATCAGAGTGAAGAGAAAAAAGATTAAAACACACTGGCTGGCTACGTCTTAACTGCATGTCTCCGACTTGTGGCCCCACATGGCCTCCAGCTCAGAAGAGCAGCCGATATTCTCCACCTTAACGGCAAATAAATCAAAGTCTCCACAGAATGATGTCTTATCATAAGTTACGCCAGTTCCTGGATCCTGTTGCAGTTAATCATCATCTTTCAACCTCAGCCTCATTACGGATTACGGATTCTGGATAAACATACTAGAAGGACTGTAAAAGAAGAAAACGTGTGGGTTTAACATTGCTTGTTTTTAAGCGGAGCACACACTCCTAGGTGTACAATAAAGGAAAACCTGTAACTGTCAGATACACAGTGCAGGCTGCAAACACACACGTCAACAGAAGAGCTATTAATAAAGATTGATGACAGTCAAACAAAAGTAAAAATCACTAGTAGAGTAACACATTTATGTGTATGTGTGTGTGTGTGTGTGTGTGTTGTGGCTGTGGTGATAGAGATAAATGGGGTTAGATCAGAAGGAGCCATTAGAACGATGGAAGGGAGCAAAGAGGAAGAGAGAGTGGTAGAGACGGTGCTGGTCCGCCCGGTATCCCCTGAGCCGAGTCTGAGACGATGTTTAATCAGGCCTGTGAACCTACGAGACTGAGGTCAGCCCGGCACACTCATTAGACTTGATGGGAGCACTGTACCACGACAGATGAGTGCAATCTTTACTCTGTTCATCCATCTCTAAAAACACACACATATAATCACCTCGCCCACCCAATCCCCTCCACTCCTTCTCCGCATGCCCCAAACCCTTCATTTTGACGCCGTGTTTTCTGTGCGTTCAGGGACACCAACAGTCAAGCATGGGATCTTCTTAGTGGTTTTGGCAGATATGCTGTATACAAGTAATAGTCCAGGGATCTCCAAGAAAGATGAGCCTCACAACTGATAAAGTGGACAAAAGGGAATGGCTGTGATGGATGGGAGAAGGCTTATAGGAATAAATAAATACAATGCTCAAAATAAACCATCAGATTAATAAAGTTAGTGGGTTGAAAGCTTCATGTGCAGCAGCACTCACTTAAATACCTGGAAATGTCGATTAGCCCTCTGGAACCAAACAGGTTGTGTCCGAGGGAGTTGATAAGGGGTTAAATAGGGTTATTTTCCAAAGCTAAACACACAGTCCTGTTTGCTTCTCCCGCCTACAGCAAGGAGCAGAGATGTATTACCATGCAAATGACAACTCAGAGTGTATGCCAGGAAGTTAATTACATGCCAACCCATCAGAAGAGTTACATGACAAAATAGCTTTGGCATTGGCAGATTAGGATGGAATCGGGGAGAAGAAGAGGAGTTAAGAAGGAAAAAAGAGAGAGAAAAATGTTGCATGAGCTAGGGATATTCCAGTAATGGTCACAAATATTTAGAGTTTGCCTGGATTCACAGATATCCACACAAAAACACACACCAGTCAGGTTAGCCTGCAGTGTTGTTATTGTATCCTGTAACAAAGAAAGACAATAAGTATGATCATGTGCTTTATTGCCTCTGTTCTTTCCCTTCACTACCCCACTGTTTGGAAATATCCAAACTGTTTATACTATAGCACTTTTTTTTCTTCTGTTGGTTATTGAAACTGGCAAGGATGAGAACTGTCGATATAATGAGACAATATTCGCACAGCATGCACTGAGTATACAGCACAGAGAAAATTGGCCAGACATCCCATAGCAAACAAGAAATTTCATTGCCACTGTGCTAAAGAAACTTACTTCTGCAAAAGAAAGGAAGAGATGAAGCATACTTTATATTTTTCTTAAGGGAAGAGTGCAGAGAGAGCAAAGAGATGTCCTATAAATCCTGATCGTGACAGCCATGTAAATATTTATGTTCACAAGTCAGACCGAGACTAACAGCAGAGGACACAGTGACTGGGGAACTGGGACTGTAGCATTTCCCTGCTCAGCACGTTAACTCAATATTCATCTTCCTTCCCTCGCTCTGTTTCTCCTAGTATCATCCATGCTGCAGACCACACATGTATATTCATTACTGACCTCTGACTGTCTCAACGGTGGAAGCCGTGAGCCCCGGAGGCCGGTGTGACGGCTCCATGAAACTTGTGATAAGCGCACAACGGTGGCTCCATGAGAGACTTTTATGTTGCGGAAATGAGAGGTAATGCATGCAGATGCAAGTTGGCGCTATCTGGAGTGGCCATTTGTATCTTTGTTTGCCTCACTGGCCTCTCTTCAGTACGAGTGACTTGTGCTGTTGGATGGTGGAGGAGGGGGAGGCAACATTGGAAGGGCATGACTAAGAGGCTGTTGGGGATGTTGGAGGAGAATTGTCAGTGGGGTGTTGGATTCACATTTTCACTTAGGATAAAAAGAGTTTGACAGATGGTGTTAGCGACACTTTTTAAAACTTTTGTTTACTTAGTTAAAGAGTTTATGAATGGAAATGGGGGATTTGTACATTTAAGCACATCGAATATTGACTGAAAGATAAAGTACACAAATAGTTATGCTTTGTATTTTCATTCTTTTCATTGATTATTTCATCCAGCCCCAGCCTCCATAAGTGACTCTGTGGTTTGATAGAGGACACTTTAGCATGACATCTACTTCGATGTTGAAGCACAGATGTATTTCCTTCCTGCTGCCTGTAGGGGGACTAGTTTTGAGGAATCCCTTGTGGGCCATATTCAGATATTATGATAACATAAGGCAGGCGTTGCGCAGCAATGACATCATGCTATTAGAGAGCTAACGCTATCTAGCTGATACCCCAACTACCAGGTTATGGTATGGTTGGCTGTGGAAATGCAACAGAGATCAGGGTTTACCCAACCAAACTAGATCAAACCGTTCTGTCCTGATATGTTTTTTGTGGAAACAAGGCTAAAAACAGGGCATGAATCAACACCCACCAACTGCAGGTTAAAATAAAACAAAAAAAGAAAAACCTCCTTTTCGTGGGTATAAATGGAAACCTGCTGGCCAGTTTGGTTGGTGATAAATGAAGCAAATCATTTGGGCAATTTCTCCTGGCAGTGCTGTCACTACATTTACTATAAACACTATTTCATGGGATGTGAAACGTTCACCGGTTGAATGCTTGCTTTAGTGTGCGTGGTGCCGTTTACGTACTGCATGCCTAAACAAAATTCAACTGAATCAGGGAGAGAAATTTAAACCAAGTGAGTGATGTGCATAACGTTCATGCAGGCCACAGTTCATGTGTAAACACAAACACCAAACTAGGGGAACTGAGAGTGGCATAGATTCAGACAGAGGCTCTGAAGATCAGTTCTGATGAGAGCTCTGAAGTTATTAGGTTACTTGCCAATTAAATGAGGAATTGGGATGACAATTTTTTTTCTACTTTCATATATATTTGATTTCTGCTCAAATATTCCAAAAATATCAGACAGCCAAAAATATATATTTTTCTTACGTAAGAAATGTTGGGAAAAATCTGCTTAGCTAAAGTCTTGCTTGAAGAAAAACAAAAAAGGATTCTACATAAAGCATTTTTTTAGTTGTTTTTTAACACCTGTTTCTTCCTCTGTAGAAAAATGCTATTGTTGTTTCACTGTTAGCATTGGATACGTGTCCAGGCTAGCTCTAAGTGTTAGTTCTCTATTGCCAAAATAAGAATGGCACAAAAAAAAAGAAAAGACACTGTATGCATTGTTGGTACTGGGAGAGTGTGTGTATTGGTGTTTGTGTGTGTGGAAATGTGTGTGGGAGATGGGGGACTGTTTGGGCCGCTGGGAGACAGAGGGTCTAACAAGGATGTATGACTGTTTCAGCTTCCATCCGCAGACATTTTTCTACCGTCATTCACTCCTTCTGTCTACCCACGGCACACCTCATCCCACACCTCCACACACGTAGACAAGTGCTCCCATAGCAAGCCTCCTTTTGCCATTATGGCCACTATTACAGCATTCTCCCGGAGCTAACAAGTCAAAGGCATTCTTGGAATTCAGAGCTGCTGTGGCCCGAGACTTGCCCTCACCTCTGTAAAGAAGGTACAAAAAAAAAGAAAAAAGAAAAGAAAAAAAAACTTTATCAATCTTTCAAGCTGCCTGGATTCTGTCTCTGACTTTCTCTCTAGTTGATTTAAATTTCCAGGACATACTTTTGCTCCGACTATTAAAGCCTGTTATCAATACATTTTATTAGTTTTTACTTTTCATAATGAGCCAAATTTGAGTTTGATTTTTTTAGACTGAAATTTGCATTGCATTGGAATTACATTGCTTATCTTCATCCTGTGGTGGAAGAATACTGGGAGCACCCATGGATGGTATTAGTAAGGGCTGTTTATGGTATTTTAGGGACAGTCCTTGGAGAAACTAAAATGTCTAGCTGTGGTTGAAAGTGATGCATTCATGGTTCACTGAATGTGGACATGGACGATCTATTAAAGAAAAGAAAAAAAAGGCAGAATAAAGTTTTTTTTCAAATGAGGAAACACTGTCAGACATTTTCTTCTGAAAGCCTTTGACTGACAGTTTTCAATTGGTTTAAAAAATGCCACAAAAGGTTGAAAACAAATGGAGAAAAAAACGCTACAGACAGTTAAAATGACTGACACCTCTTACATGTCCACAACATAAAACACGTTTGACTGCTTGGTTCGTCTGCTTCAGAACATTACCAAAACTGCAGTCTGCTGGCTACTGCAGGCTGAATATTAAACTGTGTAAGTGACATAAAAAGAAAAAAAAAAGTTTCTATGTGATTTGAACTAAATGTTCTCACTTCCTGCTTTGAAATGATCCTTTTTGAGTGGCTGGGCTCAGACCATTCAGCCCTGCTTTAATTTGGTTTTATGCATGTGTGTGTTATATTTTATGCACCAAATTTATCAAAGAAAAGAACAAAATCAAGGACTGATTATTGTCAAATAACTGTATCTTCCATACTTCTGGAGCTTATGAAACATTACAACATGTGTTTTTGTTATGTTAATGTTTGCTGTCCCAGAATGGGAGCAGATGCTGTATAACAGCTCCTCAATGTGCAGCAGATTATTTTACAAGTGCCAAAATGACTTGGAAGCTTACATACATCATTTTCAAATCACCATATTTATGTAGATTTTAATAAGAATCCAGTTTTCTGCTATTTTTAAACAGGAGCAACACTTGGCAGTTGATCCAATTCTCTTATTTCCCCCACAGAGTTAAATAGGAAAATTAAAATACATGGTTAAATATTTGAAGTCTTTCAGGTCAGCCTTTGAGCAGGTTCCTGGTGTTTTAAAGCTTGTTTGAAATTTCAAGACTTAAGTAATTGAAGTAATTCAGTCAAACATGTAGTTCTTTCTATCATAGCGTGGACTTATTAGAAAAATTCATTTAAAGAAAAGGAGATTGAAAGTCATGATGAGCGTTGTAGTTGAGCAAAGCTCATTTCCTGATTTACTGTATGTTCTCAGGATAAGCTGTTTTCATGCACATTCATTTTTCCATCCTGAACACCATTGCAAACACAAACTGACAGACTATTACCATGTAAATAGAAATTACACACACAGTAAATTGGATGAAGTGTTTGCTCGACCCGGCGACATAGATTCTCTTCACATAGTCCATCGATATTTTTAGGACTAAGTTTGTATATTTGTATTTTTTCAACGTTAGTATAATGCATTTGTTTGAAACATATTTGCTAAAATCCAGAAGTATCCGTAAAACAAATAAACAAGGATAAGTTACTGAAATGTGGTTAATTGAATGCATATTACGATAATTTTAATCTCTTCTTAGTATACATGCAAAATCCCTGCAAACAATAGAAAATTGGGACCACAGGGTTTTACTCTGATGTATAGTGCACATCAGAGAATCCCCAACACTGCATATATACAATGAGTGCGTCTTTGAAAGTATCTTCAAAGACATACTCATTGTATATGTGCAACTCAAATGCCACTTGGAAATAGAGAGGAGATTATATGAAAGGTCTGCTTTTGTTTACCTGCTCTTTTGTTATAGCAGAAAATATCATCAAATTAAATTTCACAGTCTGTGCTTAAACCTCAACTAATCCAAATATTGAGCCGAGAAACATGGTTTAATTAAAGTAGACGGATCACAGTACAGAACTGCTCTGATTCAGGTGAAAGGTAAAAATCACACCGAGAGACAGCAACATCCATATCAGACAATGTCCTTTAAATCAATGAACAGCAAGGCAAGCTGATTTGCATCCATACTGTATAAGCAGAGATGGAGTCTTTGCTATCTGCGAAAAGCGCTGCTACTCTGTAAGTTACCTTATTACAAATAATAGGGCGAGTTTGCATATTCTGTCAGCCAAAATAATGCAGTCTGATAAGAAAGAAAAAAGAATAAAGACAGCACTGTTTGTTTAAAGACAAAGACATTAGACCCTCACATTCCGCTCAATTACTGTATTACTTGTCTAGATTAACAGATGAAATTTTCATAGCCTAAATATTTTTTGTTTTGTTTTTTAAATGAATAAATTGACGTGGAATTCATTTTTTCTTCTGAGCTTCTTGTCAACTTGTCTAAACTAGTAGCAAATGCACATGTTGTTTAATGCAAAATCAACAATATACAGTAGAAATACAGAAATTTTACACCAGAGGCTAATAAATATTTTTAGTGCCAGGACAGTACACAGTATCTTTTGTCTCAATTTGCACTGTTTGGCCCCACTGAGATAGTAATAGTGGATTTATCCGAGTGCACCCCTTTGCCCCAAGCTGGGTGATGTCATTGTCACTGATGTGCTGCAGGAACTAAAGTGTGACAGGTCAGCATGTTGCCTCAGTCTACTCCACAATCCTCTTCTTCTCTTTGCCCCCACCTCACTTTCGTCTCCAAATTTATCTCTGATAGCTCAATTTGAATCTGGTTCAGTCTGAGCACATGAAACACAATAGCAGAGCGCTTTCCTGAGGTCATTACAGATGCCAGGTTGAATCAGACAAAATCTGCATCCAAGTGAGACACCCATGACAATAATGCAATATTTGCCACACTTGGTTAATGCATTCACACTGACATATCCCTGCATAGCACACACATACACAGATCCCCTTAAGTCCCTAAGCTTCTTGTGCCCCTGATGGGAGACAGTGCTGGTATTGGTGATAAAGCATTTCCAGACTGTTCATCCAAGCCTTATAACCTCCTGCCTGTGTCTCTTCCGGCTCCGCAGACCCAAGCGCCTGCTGGCAAAACCTATCGATCCCCACAGCCACACAGCTATGCCCAAGAAAGCTGCTGTCTTTCCTGTTCTTTCTCACTGAGTCAGAGACAAAGCTGAATTTGCTGCCATGTTTCCCTCTGGTGTGTCAGCAGTGTGGATCTGAACGATGTCTGCTCTGTCAACGTGAGCATGTCTTGTGTGGATTACTAGCACAGGTCTGACACTTTTTCTCCCTGAAAGGACCTGTTCTCTCACATTGATGTACATGGAAAAAAAATGTGTGAGTCAGTTTATGATGGAGGGCCAGGGCCATGTGTTTGCCCTCCAAGTCT